>JAQGDQ010002149.1:0-12863 GCA_030141605.1 Tubiluchus corallicola
TATTATGGAGGATAAATGATAAACCAATAATTTTATGGCATTTTTAAAGTTAATAATTAAGTTAAAGTTAAGAGAACACAAACTCTGCTGCAAAAATTAGTTAGCGAGACGGATTAGGATTAGGGTTAGGGTCAATGTTAGGGTATTTAAATTGTGTTGGAGCTATAATCTCCTTTCCAGATTCATTAAGTAGAAAATACTACAAATACGGCTGCCTTACTTCTTGTAGTCTCTCGTTGAACAAAGCCAAAACTCTAGTCCGGTAATCAGGAAGATTACAGACAGGATTTCCTGTTAAACGGAGATTCTCCAAACAAGGCAGCTGACAAACACAAGTTAGTTCTTGCATCTGAAATCAAACATTACCTTAGTAAGAAAACTTACATAGCAAAAGTTTAGTGCATAATTAAACTACGATGTAAAAGAGAAATTCGCTTGGCTGACAAAGATGCGCGGTACCGTGATAAGCATGTTCAATGAGCTGCACTTGTGATGTAAAGTTCATCTGTGACGTAAAGTTCATTTGTGACGTAAAGTTCATTTGTGACGTAAAGTTCATTTGTGACGTAAAGTTCATTTATGACGTAAAGTTCATCTGTGACGTAAAGTTCATCTGTGATGTAAAGTTCATTTGTGACGGAAAGTTCATTTTCGTGACATCACTTCAACACCCTCTAGCAATCTTCGATTATGCAAACATGCTTGACACGTAAGGAAGATGAGTACCATTGTACAAACTGGTTAGTTTGTGATGTAAGCAACTACCATTAATTAACTTTGCAAGGTATTTATTCAAATATTAAAAACAATTTATAGGCAAGAAAATGTATATCTGGTACAGTAAATTAAAATGAGTCTAATCAATTATCCCGTCTTCCCTTAATAAAGAAGACAAATACATAAACACATCCCTAAAACAAAAGAACAGCACATCCCTAAAACAAAAGAACAGCTGATCCCTAAAACAAAAGAACAGCAAATTACCTTCTCAATGCAGTTCTCACTCAGATCTAAATTCACCAGGGAATACAATTTACGGAAACCCGAGAGAGTCACGATTTTATTTGCGGTAAGGATTAGCGTGCGTATGTTGCCAAGGCGAGTGTGCAACGAATCCAGTTCGTAGAAAGAATTATGGGACAGATCCACATGGATGAGAGAAGAGAGATGCTCCAGGTGATCCAGTTGTTCCAGGGCATTATGGCTCAAGTTTAAAATTTCCAGGTTTGGCAGAAGCGTCTGTGACATAGACACAAAACCGTTTAATTAGTCACCATGTTGCATATCATAAACATAGTTACACTTATGGTAACATTTTGTACACTTTTTTGCATTAGGCCTTTATGAAGTGACACATAAACAGTAAACACTTTACAATTTTTGTTTAAACTGCAAAGGTAATTGGTTCAGTTCAGGTATAACTTCATTTTTTTCTACTAAATTTGAGTATCAAAAATTTTACAATAATCGTAAGTTCCATGAATCCGACAACTTAAAAAATTCTTTTAGTTTTTTTGTTATGTGTTATGTATGTATGTATGATGTTTGGTGTTATGTATGTATAATGTTATGTGTTATGTATGTATGTATAATGTTATGTGCTATGTATGTATGATGTTATCTGTTATGTATGTATGATGTTATGATGTATGATGTTATGTGTTATGTATGTATGATGTTATGTGTTATGTATGTATGATGTTATCTGTTAATTATGTATGATGTTATCTGTTATGTATGTATGATGTTATGTGTTATGCATGTATGATGTTATCTGTTAATTATGTATGATGTTATGTGTTATGTATGTATGATGTTATGTGTTATGTATGCATGATGTTATCTGTTATGTATGTATGATGTTATCTGTTAATTATGTATGATGTTATGTGTTATGTATGTATGATGTTATGTGTTATGTATGCATGATGTTATCTGTTATGTATGTATGATGTTATGTGTTATGTATGTATAATGTTCGTTTGTTTATTTCAACTAAACTTTGATTTGAGTCAGAAAGGATGTAAAAACTATGACTGAACCCCATTTTACCTACCTAAAGATGAAGTTCCCCTTCTCAAACCATTAGTCATTTTCTAATTAGCTATACAGCTATATATAGCTATATAATTAGTGTTATATGATGAGGCTCGAAATATATTACTAAGCAAACTCTGTACCTTGTTAATTCCTCATAACATTAGAATTTATAATCTGTCAACAAATGAACTCGTTTATCTGCTTCTTCATGGCATCCGACACTTAAGTATAACTGTTAATATTCAAGTATTTAAGCATGTACAGAGATGTATATTTCTAACTAAGCACTTTTAACCATTGTGTTGGCTTATACTGTTTACATACTAACATTAATGTCATCTCAACATTACGCTATACAGTCGACCCTCGTTAAACCGGACCCCGTTAGCCCAGATATCGGATAAGACGGACGTCATCCGTGGTAAAGGAAACTGACCGATTTCCGTCCGAGCCGGAGCGCTAAACACAACACGGCCTACCAACTGTACAACAATTTCTTTATCCTCACAAGTTAACTATTTTAAAGTAATATACAGTATAGTATATAGTGCAATGTATATAGGCCTTATTAAGGTGATTATTCCTGTATAATATAGACTATATATAGGCATATCGGATAAATCGGACAATCGGCTAAACTGGGACCCCCCAATTAGTCCGGTTTAACGAGGGTTGACTGTACTGCTATTAGTCATGCAAAAATGCTGCTACTGTTTGTTTTTTGTCTGCACTCTTTTAAGTATTACTTTCTATTGGTAAGAACGTCTATCAGTTGTAAAACTGTTGAAGCCATATAGTAATCTATGTTATTCAATAGTACAATGTTTAAACTGAAAGTCAAATACTACCATCCATTTACTGATATAATCATCATCTGCTCAACTGAATTTACCCGTCAAAACCAACAGAAAACTATTAAAATTGTATTTTGCTTACAATTGATTCATCGATCCTTGTGATCTCATTGTAACTAAAATCTGCCATGGATAATTTTGGCCAAGAAAACAAGTCCGTCAAGTTGTTCATCTGCTGCCATTGTGCACAATCCCGTAGTAATATGTCCTACAAGAAACGGAGAAATCGATATCGGATCAACACACAGGTTCCCATGTCGGCACATCCCTGAAAGGGACCTTCTCTTTTTCTAAATCTGCCAAACTGAAGTTTCTTAGTAGTGGGGCAATATGAGAGCTCAGAAAAAGATGATGTGCATCAAAGTTTTGAGATTTTTAGTTGCTACACTTAACTGTTAACTTATACGCAAAGCCAGTTATGCAGGTGTGGCTTCATTTAATTGTTAACTTATATACAAAACTGGGCTTCACTTAACTATTAATTTATTCGCAAAAACGGTTAGTCAGGTGTGGCTTCACTTAACTATTAATTTATTCGCAAAAATGGTTAGTCAGGTGTGGCTTCACTTAACTATTAATTTATTCGCAAAAACGGTTAGTCAGGTGTGGCTTCATTTAACTGTCAATTTATACACGAAACCGGTTATGCAGTGTGGTTTCACTTCGAAATACTGAAAAAAGGCTGGCATAAGGTGTTCTCAAATGAATGTCTCACCTGTAAGTCTTTAACAGTGTGATGGACGTACAAATTTTTCAAAGTTTTGCGTAGATTCTCTGTACCAGAAAACATGTCAGGATTACAACATTGTATCTGTAAATAAAACATGAGACTTGATTTGGCTATGATAAACAGCATGTTAGAATTACAGCATTGTACCTGCAAATAAAACATGAGACTTTATTTGACTACGATAAACAGCATGTTAGAATTACAACATTGTATCTGTAAATAAAACATGAGACTTTATTTGACTACGATAAACAGCATGTTAGAATTACAACATTGTATCTGTAAATAAAACATGAGACTTGATTTGACTACGATAAACAGCATGTTAGAATTACAACATTGTATCTGTAAATAAAACATGAGACTTTATTTGACTACGATAAACAGCATGTTAGAATTACAACATTGTATCTGTAAATAAAACATGAGACTTGATTTGACTACGATAAACAGCATGTTAGAATTACAACATTGTATCTGTAAATAAAACATGAGACTTTATTTGACTACGATAAACAGCATGTTAGAATTACAGCATTGTATCTGTAAATAAAACATGAGACTTTATTTGACTACGATAAACAGCATGTCAGGATTACAACATTGTATCTGCAAATAAAACATGAGACTTTATTTGACTACGATAAACAGCATGTCAGGATTACAACATTGTATCTGCAAATAAAATATGAGACTTTATTTGACTACGATAAACAGCATGTCAGGATTACAACATTGTATCTGCAAATAAAATATGAGACTTTATTTGACTACGATAAACAGCATGTCAGGATTACAACATTGTATCTGCAAATAAAATATGAGACTTTATTTGACTACGATAAACAGCATGTTAGAATTACAACATTGTATCTGCAAATAAAATATGAGACTTTATTTGACTACGATAAACAGCATGTCAGGATTACAACATTGTATCTGCAAATAAAACATGAGACTTTATTTGACTACGATAAACAGCATGTTAGAATTACAACATTGTATCTGCAAATACAACATGAAACTTTATTCAGTTACAGATAAAAAAACAAAATTCTTAGACTGTATGTGGCTCATAAAGGACAAAATAGCGTCAGTTTTAAACAAACTGATGTTGCATTTGCACCTGAACTCCAAAGCCAAAACTAATTGATCAGGAAAAAGATTTGCCCACAGATTTTCAATAATTAAGTTTCTGTTGATTGTTCACATTTGTATTGAATCATCAGCTGCCAGAAAGTGCAAAAATCTTCTCTTCTTTGTTTAAGCAAAAAATTTTGTGTCATAAAAACTCAAGTAAACAAGAGTCATACAAAAAAATTACAAAATTTAAACTTTTTACTAGTATTGCAAAAAATGCCTAAATGAAATTTAGGCATCGGTGAAACACATAGCTTTTTGTTAAGCAGAAGTTAAATGACTTTAGGTGGTAGTGTGTCACTGCATGTTCTCACCTGAATTAACGTAATAACACTATGCTCAAAATCAAGCAGAGAAACCATAAAGCTAAGCCAAATTTTCTGAGAGCGGCAACGAAAAAAATTGTTTCTGTTTTATCATATTAACTCAAAAGATGTGTCAGTAGGGAAGAAAGAAAAATTTTTCCAATTTTTTTAAAGGGAATGTGTAAAGCTGATTCATTTAAAACCAGTTGAAATCAAAGTTTGTTTATTTCCCACTGATTAGCATTAACGTTAAAAGTTTTTTCAATGCACATTTTTTCAATGCACAAAAGCAAGTTGTTAAACTACAAGTAAAGCAAGTTGTTAAACTGCAAGTAAAGCAAGTTGTTAAACTGCAAGAAAAGCAAGTTGTTAAACTACAAGTAAAGCAAGTTGTTAAACTGCAAGTAAAGCAAGTTGTTAAACTGCAAGTAAAGCAAGTTGTTAAACTGCAAGAAAAGCAAGTTGTTAAACTGCAAATAAAGCAAGTTGTTAAACTGCAAGTAAAGCAAGTTGTTAAACTGCAAGTAAAGCAAGTTGTTAAACTGCAAATAAAGCAAGTTGTTAAACTGCAAGTAAAGCAAGTTGTTAAACTGCAAGTAATCAAAGTTGTTCAGCTACAAATAAAGCAAGTTGTTAAACTGCAAGAAAAGCAAGTTGTTAAACTGCAAGTAATCAAAGTGGTTCAGCTACAAATAAAGCAAGTTGTTAAACTGCAAGTAATCAAAGTTGTTCAGCTACAAATAAAGCAAGTTGTTAAACTGCAAGTAAAGCAAGTTGTTAAACTGCAAGTAAAGCAAGTTGTTAAACTGCAAGTAAAGCAAGTTGTTAAACTGTAAGTAAAGCAAGTTGTTAAACTGCAAGTAAAGCAAGTTGTTAAACTGCAAGTAACATAAGTTGTTTAAAGCAAGTTGTTCAACTACAAATAAAGAAAGTTGTTTACTTAAAAGTAAAAAAGCTTGTTTAGCTAGTAAAACAAGGTGCTAGGTTACAAGTAAAGCAAGTTGTTTAACTACCTGTAAGTGAGTAAGTGAGCGAAAGTTGGTCATGTCAAATGGAAGCTGATTGATGGAGATGTTGCTTGTGCCGATCGGATCCTTGGCTTCACCGGTGATATTCAGATGCTTTAAACGACAGATGAAATCCAGGACATGACCGATGTCCTGACGTGGGTTTCCTGTATCTGAAATGAAGTCCAGAAATGAAAGGCAAAAAAGACACTGTTAACATCAAGACAAGAACAACGCCAAATTATTTGTTGTTTATGTATCAATAACAAACTTTTTTCCTGGAGGACATTTAAATAAAGGTTTTTTCATAAATAATAATACTTGACCATAGCACAGAGCAAGAATTGATCTTCTGAAAAAAAAGAAGCTGCACAATTTTTCACGAACACCATGAAGTGCACATCACAGTATGATGATATGTAGTGAAACCACAAGGGCACATCACAGCATGATGATATGTAGTGAAACCACTTATGAACTTCTTTGTTACACGACCACTGAAGTTATTAAAATGCATTGACATGTCTGATAATTCTGTTCTAAACACACTGTCGATTTTAAACAATCACACCAGTATTACTACACTCAGGAAAAACCGAATACTTATGTATAGCAACCAATATTATAAAATATGCCGGATTCTCGCCACATGATAATGTTGCCTATGATCTACATTGGCCAACATTAAACGAAATAGAAATTCCTGGATTCAGCCTCAATGAAATTAAAAATATATTACTAACACTGCTGCCTCATTAATTACATATATATATATATATATATATATATTAACTCATGATATTGTATTATCAATTGCAATATTATTGCTTTATTTATATTTACTGTGAGTGTATATATGTGATAATATGCAAATAAAGATAGTATATATATGAGGAAACAATTTGCCATGTTGAAATATAAAATTTACGGTTGTACAACATTTCAACAGTGAATATAAAAACACAAAAACACTTCAAACTGATTATTGATGCCTGAGAAAGAATAAAACCAGAACACAGCAGATGTCGCTAAAAGAAACCAGCAGAGATAATTCAGAAGCTTCTTTACATACGATGTCTTCAATTCTCCTATCATGTAAAATATTCATGACATTACATCACGGGTAGGGGTATGCTCGAATTCGATTCGAATGAGTTTTTTTAGTTCGAACTCGATTCGAATCCAAAACTATAGATTCGAATAATTCAGCACTTCAATCACATACGTTCCTGATCATTAAAACGATTGAAACATCATGCAATTAACATAATTTAGTTGTTATTTCTGCGCACAACCTTAAACGAATTACTAGTCATTTTATTGCAGAACAATATCTAGTGATATGCATGATCTTTGTAAGACTAATTTTTACTGGTGGTTCGAAAACTTGCTCGAAAATCGTTCAATCTCAATTCGAAACAATGAAGTTCGGTTCGATTCGAATTCGAAAGTAACAAATTGAGTTCGATTCGAATTCGCTTTCTAGTAGAGAATGCTCACCCCTAATCACGGGTATTTTCTAAACTCGCATTACACTGCTTTGACCCACGAAACACTGAGACAAAAAATAAGTACCGGTAATAAAACGTTGTTAAATTGAACTCACCACAAGTGGGTTCAGGTAATTTTAAGCGTTCAGTAATGGCACACAGCTGAAGTGGAGTCATGCTGAAAATAGCCTCTGATTCCAACAACTCATCTCCTAAATCAAAAGTTTTACTACGATTACTAAGTATTGAAATGAAGCCATCTGTTTAAACAATATAAATGCATCAGTTATTCTGAGAAATAAAAACAAAGAAACTTATTGTGTTTATGAAACATAAAACTAAGACGTGAATGAAAACAGACAATTACATCTAGTTCTAGAAACATTCTTGCAGAATTTAGCAAGTCAAAATAGCAATTTTTTTACTTGCTTATCAAAACTGTCTATTAGTCGGCATAGTTAAATTTATGTTATGATGCTTCAAACAAGAATGACCTAAAAATTTGGACAAGTGTCAATTTTTCGTATTTTATAAAAACCAACGCTAAATACATTGGATTTTATATTCTAGCATGAAACCATCAAAAAAAGTGTTCAATAAACACTAAAAAATGTCAAAACTACGTTATGATGCTTCAAAGCAGAATGACCTAAAAATTTGGTCAACTGTCATTTTGTAAAAACAGAAACTGAATATCTTGGACTTTTATATTCTAGCATCAAATTATCATTTGATGAAAATGATAAAAAACACTTAAACTCAAATTTTATAACTCCCTACCCACTTTCCTGGCTAGAAACTAGTACTGTAAGTGTAAAGAGCTCCTATTTTTAAACTCCGATAGTAGCTCGGACAGTCTTTTCTGTTGTCAAGCCCAGATCTCCATCAGGAAGAACCATCTACTGGATTCAAACATAACTTCAATGTGTTCTTGAAAAGTCCGTAGCAACCAACATTTGTGCAGTTGCTAAGTCATTTGTAGGAACACGACAAAAAACAATGGCCAATCTTTTTGGTGCATAGCCGGCACATCAACTTCAACGTGGATTATCTCAGCTTTGAAATAACATAGAGTGATGAGCTTGGTATGAAAATGATTCTAATAAAATGGAGATGCAGACCTGCTACCAACTTATGGATGATTTTGCTATGGAAGCTAGGCATGAGAATGAAAAATTGCAAAAAGCTGGCCGCTCCTATGCAAAAGTATATAAAAACTGTCTGCAATTGACTCAAATAACTCCGCACAATTGATTCTATATTTTTATACATAGAGATCTACACGTGGTTACACTGATGTATGTGATGTAAACAAAGTGACGGCCTGCCAACTACCGGTCAGTTTGTGAAATAATGTACTGGGTCCGTAAGAATTTTCTCAACGAATTTACGCGATTTACAAAAATAGCACTACTGGTCTTCCAAAAACTCGGAATTCCGCGTATCCGCGGAAAATTCTCATCCCTGATGCAAGCACACATTTAGAGAAAAACTGACTCAAAAAATACTACTGTTGCACCTAAGTATAAGTAAGACAACGGAAGAGTTACCTTTTCTGTATAAATCTTCTGCCAGCTGCTGAGTTATGCCGTGAATCTCCTGAAATATAAAAAAAAAACGTTTGTCATAATTACATGTACAAAAAAATCAATAAGAATGTCAACGATTGACGCTGATGGCTGATATACAAAGTACTGAGTAAAACAATTAATGACCGTAATTACGAACCAAGACAAAAAAATGAGTCACATTTCTGTTCAATAAAAATGTTGCCACCAGGAGAATAAGAGAAAGAGTAAGTTTCATTGCTTGTGGTCAAAAACCTAGCGGTCAATTCACAAGCATCTTAGTCACATTCAGCTACAGATACACTCTTTCCTGGACAAGAAAATTAGCCAAAACACGATGCCAAAAAAACTCCTCGGAAACAGTTTCTGGGAGTCACCCATCCACTTACTAGCCATCTCTGGCACTGTCTACTTTACTTTGAAGTAAAGTGTCCAGTTATTTTCCTTAATACCACATTAAATGAGAATATTTTTAGCAAAAGAAGACTTGAACTTGTAAGTTCAGTAGCTTCCTAATCCCAGCTGAACAGTGAAAAAGAACGTTGACTACAAAGTTTTAAAGAGTCCAGATAATGGAAAACAGAATGATCTTCATAACTTACTCCATTTTAGGTACAGTAAAAACTACACAATTGCCGCCTATATTAATACAAGAGCATTTCCGATAATTAAATAATTGATTAACTAATGGAGAGCAGGCCCAACTAGTGATAACATCACAAATGAACATAATTTTCAACACAATCAATGGTAAAATACATGTAGTAGCGATGAATTAGCAGCACAAATGCAAAATTACATTTGAGTGGTAATGATTTTTTCATTTAAGTTATTCTTGAAAAATAGTGTATGTTCCGTTTCAATATTTTACGGAGCAGATTGCTTTGAGCCACAATTCTTGACTGGAACTGATTTTTTCAACATGGCAGAGCACACTTTTTGGAAATGTCTTATTTCATGCTTCTGCATTGCAATGGCTACTGTAGTTGCCCATAAAGCGCAAAGCCTTGGGTTCGACTCGCAGTGGAAGTGCAAAAATTTCCAGACTTTCACAAGCTTGCGAAATTTGATTTTTTTTGCAAAAGAGCAGACATACAAACCTGAAATAAGATTACAGTGATGGCTCATAACTAAGATTCGTGGGGTGCTGCTTCACAAATTTTTACCATTGTTTTAATGTTTGTAAAACAATGATGAAGTTCACTTACAATCACAGAACTTATTTCTGTGGGATACAAAAGTGGCAATGATTAAATGACTTTAATTTTCTGTAAAACAAAAGAACTGAAAAAACTATGAATTAAATAGAATAGCAGGAAAAGCATGATCATTATCTAATTCTACACTTCATCGCATATGACGGTACAAGGTTTTTAAGTACAACACACGCAGAGTCAAAAAGAAACACTACTAGCACAACAGGGTTAGCCGTGTGTGAGCGATAGTGCTCTGTGCTCTCTCTACCTAGCGTGCGCAGCTTCTTATCTCAGACAACAGCTAAATACTGAAAGGGCGGAAACTTTAAAGCGCACTGCTCCGTCCCATGCTCTAGTTCCATACAGGGATTCACGAGTATGTACAAATATAAAGGACGAATTAAAGAAAAAACTCTTTAAATAGAACGTTTTCGATGATGTCAAGCAAAAATAGGGGGCGCCGCAGTTTCACAGTGCCCATACACGAGCCGCCACTACAAGATTATGTTTCCACAAGCATGAAATATGCACAATTATGCACCATTATTTGCATTTTGTGCATCGCACAGACATTATGGTCAACAAAGACAAGACACAAAATGTGAATAAGACAAGACTCATTTGGGACTTAAAGAAGAAATCAAAAACACCCCAAGGCCACACAGTGTCCATATCAAACGTTACAGCATTTGTGAATGGTACACCAGTCAAAAAATCTCTCACCAAATGAGCAAAGTTTGAAGAAGCAAACGGCCCTGAACTTACGTATTTATCGAAGTCTAAAAACAAGGCAAGATGGCGTGGTATCACAGGTATGTTACGCATGACAATCTGCAGGTAGATTTCCAACTCTCCCAGCCGGCGGCGCACGAACGATTCGGACTGCTTTCCAAACAGCTTCTTAGGTGGCAGCAGCGTCTTTTCCAATTTGTATTCAGAGACGAGCTGAAAGAAAGTGATTAGGAGATGTCATGGAGTAAAACATTGATTCTCTGAACATTTTAGCAGCACAGCAGCTGAACAATCAACTATGCCAATATGAACTCATGATTCAGTGTCATTGCAAAAATAAATTGATTTTTTACTTTTTAACTGCAAAATCCAGTCACTAAGAAAATTTTATTTAAAGTATGTTAGAAAAACAGAACCAAAAAGTAGTGTAATGTGTAATGAAGAGCAATTTCACATTTATCTATCATATAATAATAATAATACATAAAATTTACATGTGTGCCTGCAAATCAATATTGTCCACAAGCTGGCATAGTTAAAACTACGTTATAATGTTTCAAAGTAGAATTTATAAAAACAAATGCTAAATATATTAAGCTTTCGTATTCTAACACCAAATTATCAAGAAAAAACACAAATCTAACTTTCTAAATATAAAGCTGCACCCATTTTTCATGCTAGAAACTACTACTGCAATTCCAAAAAACTGGTTATTTCAAACTGAGATATTAGCTCGTGGAAGCAATCATTTTACTGAATTTAAACATAACTTCAATTTGCTCTTGCAAAATCTGTAGCAACAACATTTGTACGGTTGCTAAGTGTTTTCTAGAAATGCGACAAAAACAATGGATAATTTTAACAGCAATTTTCTCAAGATTAAGTTTTTCAGTGCGCAGCCTGCACCTCGACTTCAACGTGGATTATCTCAGCTTAGAAATAACGTAGAGCGATGAACTTGATATCAAAATGATCCTCATGAAATGGAGATTTAGCATACGCGAATAACTAGAAAATCTTGATTGCTGACTTATGGAAGATTTTGTTGTGCAAGCAGACATATAGAGCCCCAAGTATACGAAAATACACAGTTGAGCTTTACAATCAAGGATTTTACAAAACTTAAAATAAATCATGAAACTGTTTACACCGCTCATAAAGAAAAGCCTTAAAAATTTAGATTAAAAATCAATATAAAATCTAGTTAGCAGAATGCAGGCAAAATCAAAATGCAATTTAATTCCCACATTGTAATATAAAAAGGTATGTCTTGAACAATTTTTCAAACGTAATTATATTATAATTCTAAGTATTGCAGCTTCTAATGTTCAATGGAAGTTTGTTCCAAACAGTTGGAGAGGCAAGGGAAAAGGTACGCGTACATAAAGTCTTTGTTTGTGTCTGTCCATAAGAATGACAGTAACACATATATTATGTCCAAAAAAGCACAATGACCATTTTTTACTATAACTGAAATTAATAAATACACCTTTGCACAGCAAAATAATTAGAAATTAGTACGAATTTTAGTATTTTGGCAATTTCACAAATTATAAAAAACACATCAGAGCCCGAATGGCTTTCCTGTCATAAAAATTTTACTTTGAACAAAAAATTCACATAATATATACACCAAAAACGTACATAGGAAAAAATTTACATAATATATACACAAAAATGTATATAGGAAAAAATTTGCATAATATATACACAAAAATGTATATAGGAAAAAATTTACATAATATATACACCAAAAACGTACATAGGAAAAAATTTACATAATATATACACAAAAATGTAT
>JAQGDQ010000084.1:0-290000 GCA_030141605.1 Tubiluchus corallicola
AAACTAGACAAAGTTTAAAGATAAAAATTCATATTTCAAATTTACCACTGCGCTCACGCATTAGGTGCTGAACGTGTGTAGGGCACACCCAGGCAGGTGTGCAATAACAAAATTTTACCCAGGCAATTAGATGGAAACAGAACTGAGTTGGTTTGAATGTGACATGACAATGGAAAAGCACAATTTGTTGATAAAATCACGGTGTGAACAAGATACTAACTGCGAAACTTGCCTTATAATCGATAACAATCAATTACCTTTACCTGTGAGTTGTGATAACAATCAATTACCCGTGAGTTGTGATAACAATCAATTACCTGTGAGCTGTGATAACAATTAATTACCTGTGAGTTGTGATAACAATTAATTACCTGCGAGTTGTGATAACAATCAAATACCTTTGCCTGTGAGTTGTGATAACAATCAATTACCTATGAGTTGTGATAACAATCAATTACCTGTGAGTTGTGATAACAATCAAATGCCTTTACCTGTGAGTTGTGATAACAATCAATTACCTGTGAGATGTGATAACAATCAATTACCTGTGAGCTGTGATAACAATCAATTACCTGTGAGCTGTGATAACAATCAATTATCTGTGAGTTGCGATAACAATCAAATGCCTTTACCTGTGAGTTGTGATAACAATCAATTACCTGTGAGTTGTGATAACAATCAATTAAATGTGACCTGTGATAACAATCAATTAAATGTGAGATGTGATAACAATCAATTACCTGCGAGTTGTGATTTGCATCTGCTGCATCGTCATTCTGACTTTCCTGTGAACGATTCCACACCATCTCTGCCCTCTCAGCGTTTCCTACTGAATCATCCCAAACAACGGGAACAGACTGCGACTGGGATTGATTAGCCACTAAAAATAACGAGCAGTTATTTGAGATGTTATATGGATTTTGATTTAATAAAAAAATCATCATGCAAACCTCAGATGAATGTCTAGAACAATGAATCTAAATCTATAGAAGCAAAGAAAAGTGGATAAATTAGCAATAGCTGCTGTTTAAGAAACGTCATTTAAAGACACACTTTTCTTAGACGAATGCCGCTGTCTAGAAGACGGTCGACTGGCCTGCGTCGCGCCAGCTGAACTGGTTGGCGTGCTTCTAGATGTCAGCTTCATGGTTTTTTTAGCTCTTTTCTTAGTACTGCTCCTTTAAACAAATTAAAAATATTTTAAAAATTAATATTATTCTTGAAAATTACACGAAACTTGATAAGTTGTATAAATATTATTGATACAGACAGGAATGTTGGCGTTAGGAAGGTGTAACAATTACCATATTGTACTCATAGATATAAGCTACTACATATTAGCAGAATTACGCCATCTAGTTACCACTTTGACATAAAATTTGCTAAATTTTATGCATATGCATCGTATCTTGTTAGTCAAAACTGCTTCGTAAACTTTTTTGCGAAAAATGCAATTAATTCTGTAAACCCTGCCTTGTGACACACGACTGATAACTATTGAGATATGAATACAACAACAATCGAAATGTGTATAATGCTAAAAGTGCAAATACGCATGTAAGACCATTTTGAATTTTTACACGGAAATAAACTTAATCTGTTAATACAGTGGTTCCCAAAGTAGGGGTAAATTACCCCCCGGGGGTAATATGTTTTTTTTGGGGGGTAACGGGCACCCCTCTGAAAATTTTTAAAACTTCGCTCGGAATGCATTTTACGTAGTTTTCTTCTTGAAGAGACTGCCTCCGGCAGGCAACAGTGTCATGGGGTCCATCATTCGCACGTTCCCACGAGATCTGGTGCGATCCTAGGGAGCAGTCAAAGTTCACGATTGTTTCTTTGGTTTCTTCTCTATCGACATTTCTGCACAGCGTTTAGACTTTAGAGTTTAGAACAATACAACAACAACACCTAGAAATTTATTTATGTCACGAGCAAACATAAATAATTTTGCTTGCTTGTGGCATATACGTGTGTTTACTTTTTGAGTTGGATAAGTAGTACTAGGTGGGGGGGGGTAATGGACACGACCGGGTTTCCCGATTTGGGTAACGGTCCGAGAAAGTTTGGGAACCACTGTGTTAATAGAATGGATATGTCAAAATTAAGTTAAGAATTATTTTTATTGTTTTCCGTTTGATTAACTGCTGTATTATTTACTGTCCCTTTTTTGTTCAAACTGTACGGTGGCTTGTTAGGGACATAATAAATTCATTTTTACTAACTCGAAATTCCGACTCCGGAACTCGAAATTTCGACTTAGTATTTGGAAATTTCCAGTTACTAAGTCGGATTTTCAAGTTACTAAGTCGAAATTTTGAGTTACTGAGTTTATAAGTTAATAAGTTTATTTTTTATTTTTACTATGTCCCTAACAAGCCACCGTAAAATTGTTATAACGTGTAAATATTCTTATTTTTTTATGCTACTAACAAAGTTGTAATGTAATTTTGAAATTAATAATAATAATAACAGTAGTAGTAGTAGGAGTAGTAGTAGTAGTAGTAGTAGTAGTAGTAGTAGTAGTAGTAGTAGTAGTAGTAGAAGTAGTAGTAGTAGTAGTAGTAGTAGTAGTAGTAGTAGTAGTAGTAGTAGTAGTAGTAGTAGTAGTAGTAGTAGCAATAGCAGTAGCAGTAGTAGTAGAAGTAGTAGTAGTAGTAGTAGTAGTAGTAGTAGTAGTAGTAGTAGTAGTAGTAGTAGTAGTAGTAGTAGTAGTAGTAGTAGTAGTAGTAGTAGTAGTAGTAGTAGTAGTAGTAGAAGTAGTAGTAGTAGTAGTAGTAGTAGTAGTAGTAGTAGTAGTAGAAGTAGTAGTAGTAGTAGTAGTAGTAGTAGTAGTAGTAGTAGTAGTAGTGGTAGTAGTAGTAGTGGTAGTAGTAGTAGTAGTAGTAGTAGTAGTAGTAGTAGTAGTAGTAGTAGTAGTAGTAGTAGTAGTAGAAGTAGTAGTAGTAGTAGTAGTAGTAGTAGTAGTAGTAGTAGTAGTAGTAGTAGTAGTAGTAGTAGTAGAAGTAGTAGTAGTAGTAGTAGTAGTAGTAGTAGTAGTAGTAGTAGTAGTAGTAGTAGTAGTAGTAGTAGTAGTAGTAGTAGTAGTAGTAGTAGTAGTAGTAGTAGTAGTAGTAGTAGTAGTAGTAGTAGTAGTAGTAGTAGTAGTAGTAGTAGTAGTAGTAGTAGTAGTAGTAGTAGAAGTAGTAGTAGTAGTAGTAGTAGTAGTAGTAGTAGTAGTAGTAGTAGTAGTAGTAGTAGTAGTAGTAGTAGTAGTAGTAGTAGTAGTAGTAGTAGTAGTAGTAGTAGTAGTAGTAGTAGTAGTAGTAGTAGTAGTAGTAGTAGTAGTAGTAGTAGTAGTAGTAGTAGTAGTAGTAGTAGTAGTAGTAGTAGTAGTAGTAGTAGTAGTAGTAGTAGTAGTAGTAGTAGAAGTAGTAGTAGTAGTAGTAGTAGTAGTAGTAGTAGTAGTAGTAGGAGTAGTAGTAGTAGTAGTAGTAGTAGTAGTAGTAGTAGTAGTAGTAGTAGTAGTAGTAATAATAATAATATGAGAAGAAAAATAAGTAAAGCAACATTTACAATTTATTTGTGACACAAAGTATAGCTAGTCTATTTGATCTGGTGATTTCAAGTTCAATCACAGAAATTGTGCTTTAGAAAAGCAGGCATAAATTATAATGAGATTTTACTAAGGACTACACTTCTCCGATCACCGACAAATTGAATGACGTACGAAGATTGACAAGGTGAATAAAATTCCCGCTCAAAACTTACTACAGTCATCTAAAAATACACTTTTGATATGAAATATGTAAACATTAATATTCACATACCTCAAAACCATCTGCTTGCTTCAGAACAACAAAAAATAAAAACTGCTATATTTATTATAAAGGCAAACAGAAGAAATAAAAGCATTCTGTCCATATAGTATGTGTTTACTCATCTTATTATAAGCTTGCGAAATTAGCGCTATTACATTAGTGCAAAAGAATTGTGAAATTAGTGCTATCGCAATGGTGCAAAATAATTGCAAAATTGGTGCTACAACATTGGAGCCAAAGAATTGTGAAATTAGTGCTATTAGATTGGTGTAAAAGAATTGTGAACTTAGTGCTACTAGCAGTACAGAGTTCAACATCAAGAGATGGAACATTGTTTTAAGAAACATTTTTAACTATAGACAAGATAAAAGTGTAAAGCTACTGATGCATTTTCGTGGAATTTCATAATGATAATCGAAGGCTCAACTTTTCATGAGTCAGAGACAGATAAACTCTGAGTCAGATATTTACAATAAAATTGCTATTACAGTAGGTGCCGCTTAATAGACTCACTTTGGGACAGAAGTATTTTGACTCAATTAACAGATTAGTTCAATTAGCCGACGGATGCAGCTTATTACTACTATAGAAATATCAATTATCACTCATCACCATAGTATGCATTACAAAAGCTTTAAATGAATTTTAGAAACGAATTAAATTTGAAAAATACCTGTGTGCAATTATTTAAGAAGTATAATTTATATAAGTAAATTAATAAAAATAAAACAAGTCGCAAAAATCTGATTATTACCATTAAAAATAACAAAAATTCACGTAAGGTCAGTTGTTTCATTTCTTCGTGAAGAAATTGATTCATGAAATTCTCACAGTGATAAAAACATTGAAAATCTGTTACTGTATGCTGCACATATTCAAGCAAAACACCTAGTCATTTAGTGCTTGAGTTGCACTTGGTGATGACCTTGTTCCTCCTGTGAAAAGCAGCGGGAACTTTAAAAGCAAAACTGCTGCTTAAGTGATTAAACGTTTAGCTTCCAGAAACAATGAGGTTAATTGCAGTGGATGATCCGGTGACAGATTCAAAGCAAACATATTAGCACATATGATAAACGTACTGCTTACAAACAAAGTTGTATCTAACATGACTGTTTCTATGTATATTATAGTGCACAAAACTGACGTAAAGATGACATAAAAGCAGTAAAAGCTAATGTCTTATTTTAAGTACATGAAGTGAAAATAATGAGTTAATTATGAGGAGTTATTTGAGTCAATTACCGACAGCTTTTATATGCATTTGAACGGGAACGGCCCGTTAATTGAGTCAATTAAGCGTGCGAGTCTAATAAATGGGTGCCTACTGTACACATATAATAGTTTACTTTGTAATGAGTCATGAATTGTAGGACTCAAAAATATCTACGCCCACGCGAAAATTGTTTCCTTTTTGATACGCTACTGATAAAAACTAGATAAATTGAAAATTACTTACCCTGTTGAATTTAGAAGACTGTCGAGTTTTGCATTCAATAAGATGGCTGCATCATTCACGTTTTCATCTTTTTACATGAAAAATAAATTAGAAAACCTGGCAAGACTGAACAAGAAACTGTTACCAGAAAACCAAAACGGTTTTACAAAATAAAAGTTGATAATGCAAAGCTGTTCGTCAAAATCTGTATACACTTATATTTTAAAGAGTTTAGCGCAGCGGTTCCTAACCTTTTACTAGGCATGTACCTTTCGAAATTAAGGTATGATAGATTAGTGTATGACAAATGTTCTTGCTTACAAACAGAATGGAACTTAACATTATTGTTTCTATGCATATCATAGGACAAAAGCGAACTAAGATGATATAAAAGTCATAAAAGCTTATTTAGTCACAGGAAAGTGTCTTATTGAAGCACATGAAGCAAAAATATTGAGTCAATTATGCAGTGTTATTTGAATCAATTACCGATAGTTTTTATGTACAATAGAATAGAAGCGGCCCGTTCCAGGCGTTTTTGAGTCAATTAGGTAACTGAGTCTATTAACCATGAGACTATTAAGCAGAGTCTACTGTATTCAAAAGTAAAAACCGTCAATTATTGTCTTAAAATAAACAAAATCCTCCTTTTGAGATAAAATTTGAAACGTACGATGATAAACTGTCAAAATCTCAGCAATTATCACACGTGTAAATAAACTTCCGTTTAAGACTTTAATACGGTAATTTTATAGTCGTATGATGTACACACCTTTATCATTCTTGTTAGAGTTGGAAACACCTGCTTTATCACCTGTCGTGTGATCATCCACCTGTTCGACCGCTGCTTCCATTTGTTTACCTTTCGTAGTCTTCGATTTTTTTGGCCTAAAATAATCATCTTCGTTAATTATTACTCAAGGCAGATGCACAATCGCAGCAAGCATCAGTTTGCATACTTGTTAAGAACAAAAAATTACAGTTTCAACAACTGTTCTTCTCAAAGTTAATTATTTAAAATTCATTGCCATAAACAATAAAATAAACAATAAAGAATAAATCAGGCGAATAAATTACACTATAGATTATACAGTCCCTGATGCTCTTTGCAGCAACACATTGATTTCATTTCATGGTGGGCACTTTGTTTATGAAACTATAAAACACCATTAGATAATGCTTAGTATTTAACCATTTCACTACGGAAGGTAGCACAATGCCCCGCCTATGTTTTTCTTGTAATGGACGGAAGGCGGTAGACTACCGCTCAAGCTCAGTACCAAGCGCAAACACCCAGGTCAGTTTATTTCACTGATACGGCCATGCAAAACATTGTAGAAATGTTTAACAGCCGTGGGATTGGGGTTGCTTTGCAACAAGAAACGCTAACTAGCCAATTAGCATCTGAACACAGGTGCAAACCATAATACTGTACTGTATAGTTTGCTCTCATGCAAAATTGCTTGTTGACAGTTGGTGAAACGTGTTTAGTTGATTACTCTGCATTTTTACAAAATAATTGCATATTATGGATTAGTAATATAGACTTTTGCACAAATTGGCTTCTAAATATAAGTACAGTGTTCCCTCGCTACTTCGCGGTTCGTTTATCACGGACTCGCTGTTTCGCGGGTTTTCAAAAACATTAATGTAAAATATTTATCGCGGTATTTTCGCTGTTTCGCTGGTTTTTGCGGTACTCCGTCTAAAGTATTTTTGCACATGCATAGTACGTGTTTTACAGTAATGTATAGATTTGATGAATTTTGCATAAAAAATCACAAAATGTATAAAAATATATCAAAAATATTAATTCTAACATTAAAAGAATATTATAAATCATAAAAAATTACCATTTACAGTAAATAGTGTATTTATTCGGCACATGAATACACACCAAAACGAAATGTAGTACTTGCGCCCGCTTGAGATGCTACTTGCCGACGTGAGATTGTACACAGCACACGATTGGTTGATTGTGAACATTTTTATGAACATTTAAGTAAAGTTTTTTAAAAGGTACATGTACAGCATGGGAAAAGTTATTAAGGGAATGGGAAAGGGTTACGTATAAGAGAGTGGGGAGGGTTTATAAAGACCTAAAATAGTGTATATCTACTAAAATAAGTATAGCGTCCCTACTTTGCGGAAATTCACTTATCGCGGGTGGGCGTGGAACGGAACATTCCGTTCACGTGCACGCATGAGGGCATATATGTGTGCGCGGATGTGTGTGCATGTATATAAATAAAACTAATATTCAATATTAGTGTTTAATAACAAATGGCTATATGTTTATTTACAAGATTCTGTTTTAGTAACACACCACAAGAAGTTATTGTCTAATGTGCAAAAGTCGATGCAGCGCTGTTAAAAAGCAAGTACGCAGTGAAAGAGTTAGTGCTTAATGCTTATTACTTAATGGTTAGTACAGTTACCTGTGTTAGCACACGTGTTAACGATTAGCTGATGAAAGATACTATCCACATTTTGTGGTTTCTTGTCGCCTCGAATGAGGCAACCACATGCAGTACAGCGACGCAAACAGAGCTTTAAAGGTCAAACCGCAAAAATTTAACTCGCATTTATTTCCTGCTCACGGTAATTCAACTCACCCAGCATCTGTGTCGCTTCCGCTCTTGTCCGACATACTGCGAGTTGTTCTTACTGCAATAGTAAAATCTGATGCTTTTTTATCTACAATAAAACATACTTCATATTTGCATACCGCTCCAAAAAATACATAAATGCGGTACTTCCAGTAAAGATTTGATTAATGGTCAATAATGTTCTTATTTAGCTAAAGGCTTCGTTATTGTTTATTTTATTATTTTCTATTTTCGGTCATTTTAGTACGTAAAAAGTACCATAGAACAATAAACAAAGCTTAGTTAAAAACCGCAATTAAAAATATCACTGCAAGACACATAAAATAAATATTTACACAAACAACAGAAGATTAGTAAGTTAAATGTGTAAAAAAGGGTTAGTAAGTGTATATTCCCAATGGGCAACTATATTCGAAGTTAAAATGACAACAGTATTAAGAATAAAACTGCGTGTGACTCCATTGCTTGAATTTAAAACTCACTGACAATGGCTAAAAGTATTTTTGCATAAAATGACTTTAAAATGATTACAGCCATGTTCGGTACACATTCTAGATACTGTGGCGCCCTCCCTATGGTAGGCAGAAGGTAGTAGGCCACTTTTAATTTTCTAGTAGTAGCAACGTTAAAAGTGATCCACAGGTTAAAAAAGTAAAAAGTTGAACAATAAGATTTCAACAGAACACGTTTGACAGCAGAGAAAAAACTAAAAAACATCAAAAACATTTCACACAATAAAAATATAAGAAGTTACCATCAAGAAAAGTGGGTTTCTTTGCTGGAGGAACATAATCGTCTTCATCTACGACTTCCTGTCGCTTACTACTCCGTCGAACACTTTGTCTACTACCCTGTTTTTGCGTGCTGGGCATTGCTATAGGCTACAAAAAAGTAAGTATATAGTCAAATGAGCGAATTGCGTGAAAGTAAGCTATGTGAATAGACTAACTACCAATTACTAATATGAAAGTAACACTCATTTTTTACAAAATTTTTTTTACTAAAACACAATAAATTCCCAAACTGCACAACAAAACTAACGTTGCTTGAAAAAGAATTTTTTGATTCCCGAATGAAATACAGTAAGCGCCGTTTCTTAGACTCGCGGTTAATAGAATCAGTCGCCTAATTGGCCTATTTCTATTCAAAACTGTCTATATATATATATATATATATACAAAATGTATATAAAACTGTCTGTAATTGACTCAAATAACTCCGCATAATTGACTCGATATTTTACTTCACATACTTAAAATGAGACATTAATGTGTGCACAAAGAACTTTTACTGCTTTTATGTCATCTTTACGTCAGTTTTGTTCTCTATAATATACACAGAAACAGTCTTGTTAAGTACAGCTTTGTTTGTAAGTAGTACAGTACTTTATCACTTGCTTTGAATCTGTCACCAGATCATCCACTGCAATTAACCTTGTTGTTTCTGGACGTTCACTTGACCAACGGTTTTGCTTTTGAAGTTCCCGCTGTCATCACCAACTGCAACTCAAGCACTAGCTGACTAGGTGTTTTGCTTGAGTATGTGCAGCATACAGTAACAGATTTTCAACATTTTTATCACTGTGAGAATTTCATAAAACAACTTTTTCATGAAGAAATGAAACAACTGACCTTACGTGAATTTTTGTTATTTTTAATGGTAATAATCAGATTTATTATTTTTTATGATGTTTTATTTTTTATTAATTTACTTATATAAATTATACTTCTTAAATAATTGCACACAGGTATTTTTCACATTTAATTCGTTTCTAAAATTCATTTAAAGCTTTTGTAATGCATACTATGGTGATGAGTGATAATTGATATTTCTATAGTAGTAATAAGCTGCATCCGTCGGCTAATTGAACTAATCTGTTAATTGAGTCAAAATACTTCTGTCCCAAAGTGAGTCTATTAAGCGGCATCTACAGTAATAGCAATTTTGTTATAAATATCTGATTCAGAATTTTTGATTTTTCATGAAAAGGTGAGCCTTTGATTATCATTATGAAATTTCATGAAAATACATCAGTAGCTTTACACTTTCATCTTGTCTATAGTTAAAAATGTTTCTTAAAACAAAGTTCCATCTCACTCTTGATATTGAACTCTGTACTGCTAGTAGCACTAATTTCACAATTCTTTTTGCACTAATGTAATAGCACTAATTTCACAATTATTTTGCACCAATGTAATAGCACTTATTTCACGATTATTTTGCACCAATGTAATAACACTAATGTCACAATATATTTGCACCAATGAATATAATATTAAACGAAACCAGTCGGCTAATTGAGTCAGTCATTTAATTGAGTGAAAACTCTTCCTTCCCAAAGGGAGTTTATTAAGCAGTGCCTACTGTAATAGATTTCTGTATTTTCAGGGAGGCATATTAGTCTTCCTTCCTGGTTGGCAAGAAAATTCTCTAGTCAGAGATTTGCTGAAGGCAGAATCGTCTGACGCTGATCGATACTCGATTTTTCCGGTGCATTCACGAATTGCGCAAGAATAACAGAAAAAAATTTATCACAGGGCGAGTATTAAAAATTTTGTGTTTGTTCAATAAGTATAAGTATAGTTTATTGAATAGCGAAAACACTACTTCCCATTAGATAACAACTGATCTGCCTTTTCGCCTCGCAAATTATCAGAAAATGTATTGTGCATGATGAAAGGCCAAGAGTAAATCCGGGTAGTATATTCCGGGAAGCAGCTCTCAAACTAGGAATAATCCTAACTGACACATGCATCATTTTTAGGTCATAACAACTCGTAACCATCCAACTCTCAACAGATTTTGCAAAAACACAGTAAAAATACGTTACTCATACAAATATGCACAAGCATGAGTTAACACACTCACTAGAGACATCTTCGGATTGAACGTGTAGGGATAATCTTCTTCCGGAACCTTACTCTGCTTTTCCTGGCAAACTTTTAGCCACTCGGGTGAGACAATCATCTTCCCGTCTGCTTTAACTCGTCTCAGTTCCTTATTATTGTCTGTAGACTTTCCCTGGAAAGAAAAAATACAGAGAAAAGTGTTATACATAGAAGCTGAAGCTGAGTCAGTTGCTACTACATGAGCTGACTCGCACAGTAAATCAGCTAGCTTGGCTGAAACTGAGTCAGTTGCTACTACATGAGCTGACTCGCACAGTAAATCAGCTAGCTTGGCTGAAACTGAGTCAGTTGCTACTACATGAGCTGACTCGCACAGTAAATCAGCTAGCTTGGCTGAAACTGAGTCAGTTGCTACTACATCAGCTGACTCGCACAGTAAATCAGCTAGCTTGGCTGAAACTGAGTCAGTTGCTACTACATCAGCTGACTCATACAGTAAATCAGCTAGCTCGGCTGAAACTGAGTCAGTTGCTACTACATCAGCTGACTCATACAGTAAATCAGCTAGCTCGGTTGAGGTTGAGCAGTTGCTACTACATCGGCTGACTCACCTAATAAATCAGCTACCTCGGTTGAGGTTGAGCAGTTGCTACTACATCGGCTGACTCACCTAATAAATCAGCTACCTCGGTTGAGGTTGAGCAGTTGCTACTACATCAGCTGACTCACACAGTAAATCAGCTAGCTCGGTTGAGGTTGAGCAGTTGCTACTACATCAGCTGACTCACCTAGAAAATCAGCTAGCTCGGTTGAGGTTGAGCAGTTGCTACTACATCAGCTGACTCACCTAATAAATCAGCTAGCTCGGTTGAGGTTGAGCAGTTGCTACTACATCAGCTGACTCACCTAGTAAATCAGCTAGCTCGGTTGAGGTTGAGCAGTTGCTACTACATCAGCTGACTCACCTAGAAAATCAGCTAGCTCGGTTGAGGTTGAGCAGTTGCTACTACATCAGCTGACTCACCTAATAAATCAGCTAGCTCGGATGAGGTTGAGCAGTTGCTACTACATCAGCTGACTCACCTAGTAAATCAGCTAGCTCGGTTGAGGTTGAGCAGTTGCTACTACATCAGCTGACTCACCTAATAAATCAGCTAGCTTGGTTGAGGTTGAGCAGTTGCTACTACATCGGCTCACTCACACAGTAAATCACCTAGCTCAGTTGCTACTACATCAGTAAATCTTGGCAGTTAAAACACTGATTTGGCAGAAAATTCGATCCTTTTTAGTCTCCAATACAATGAGCATCATACAAAACAGCAACCCTGGCCAAGAGTTAGCCGTGGTCACATCCTGCGTTCTCCGAAAGAATGCTATAATAATTCTTTTAACATTTTGCATTTTACATTTTAAATTAAAGAAAGACGTTTTTATATGACTGCGTCAAGTAAGTATATGAGCATACAAAAAAAATCATAAAATTCACGGTCGAGTGTGAGATAAAAAATATTACCCGGGCGATTAGACGGAAACAGAAGTATTTTAATTGTCGGCCTTTAATGATAATACTGGTTTACTATCACAAATTTTAATTGCGCACAAACAGACAGAAATGGACAGAGATTCGGTAACTAAATTAAGCATCATACCTGGTAAACGAAATGCGTACAGGTGGCGTCGTAAACCCATCTATAATCAGCTCCAAGAGAGGCAGCAATGTTATTGATTTCCGTCTGCCTGCTAGCAAGTTTCTTACTGACAGCAATGATGACACCGGGTAAAACAGGTGGTGGCTTACGCTGTAAAACAAGTTTATAAGTGACTCATTTAAAACAGCTTCAAACACAAACCTTTTCACGGGTGCCATTCAAACTCAAGCTTTTTCACAGATTTGTTGTGCACACATACAGTTGCTGTAGGTCAAAGGTCAAGTGTACCACAGCAAAACGTCATAACTACAACCGTCACGTGATGTGTGTGTAATGCAAAGCCATCCGCTGCATCAGTTCTTCTGTTACTTTAAGTGGACTTTACTTATTTATGCATTAGTCTATGCATAGAATGACTTACTAGCAGGATTTTGCTTGGGAATAAGAAAATATAAGAAAAAATCAATCGCTGGAACTGAGAAGTCTTATGAAACTTACACTAAAACTGCAAATCAATTAATCAACAAGTACTTTTCACCACAGTAGTATTTTTAGTCTTTAGCTTAGGACACCACATTTGCCATAGACTGCTATAGACTGTCATAGCTGCCATAGACTGCCATGGACTGTCATAGCTGCCATAGACTGTCATAACTTCCATAGACTGACATAACTGCCACAGACTGTCATAGACTCGTAACTGCCATAGACTGTCATAGCTGTCAGACTGTCATAGCTACCACAAACTATCATAGCTGCCATAGGCTGTTATAGCCGCCATAGACTGTCATAGCTATACCTGAGGTGTCTCAATCTTCTGGCTCAACGGTGTGTGATGGATGGCAGCATCAAGCGGTAAGTTTTCCATGTACTGGGCAGCTTCATCCAACTTCTGTGCATATAATTCTGAAAGCTCCTATATAGTATAACAGTAAATAAACATACACTTAGACAATCATTTTTTGGAAATAAGTTCATGGTTTTATAAGAATCAAAAGCAGCAGAGATAAAACAGAAACCAAGAGAATGGTATCCAGTCGCTTCAGTGAAGCCATGAATATTAAAGATAGACTTGGGACTTATATAGTTAAAAATAACACAACTTTATTAAAAACTTTTAAATTAAAAAGTTAAAGTTAAAATCATTTTTAACATAAAAGTTTTTTTTTTAATGAAGTTACGTTGTTTTTAACTATAAATGTTTTTGTGCCTTCGGATTTCTTGGTCACAGAACAAAATGGTCAACTGATTGTGAGTTTACACTATCAGTTTTTAAACAGTCAATCTAAAAACTGACGCGTGTTTAGACGACATCAGGATATTCTCTGTCAAACTCAAGCAACACCTATTCAACAGGTGTTGAATAGGAGAAATCGGAAAAGAAAGTGTTAAAAGTTTGGATGAAAAAAATGGCTACAGCAAAGAATTGAAAGAGGCCTGATTTTCGGAGATTTAAATGTTGAAGTGTCATGTGACTTTATTACGTCACACCTGCAATATTTGACTATTTATTGTAAGAAGTTCAGTTTAACTAACCAACACCCGCATAACACACCTATAGTACTGTTGCAAATTGTTCAGTTCATTGGTAGAAAACAGTACAGTAAAAGTAGAGTCTTGTTTTTGTAAACAAAATCAAAATCTCCTTTGTATCATCACTGTTGCTACCCTGAAGGTTCCGGTATCAACTAACATCCAACACTTGCTCATTGTCGAATATTTATATCACTTGGTGAATTAATAATAACAAAATTCCCGGGGGCCCCTGTGAAAATGAACAATCGGTATGAACAAGAATGCGACATCATTGGCTGTTGGGTCTGTCAGTTTTTGTTTGATGAATTCAAGACGGCTTTATACCATCAAACTTTGTTTCTCAAACTAAAAGCTTGTCTTTTTCGCTGTTTATACTATAAAACTAGTTTGACGAAAAAACTGATCATCTAAATGGTTCTTAACACATGTACCTTGTAAGCAAAAGGTCACTGGTTCAAATCCAGGATGTTGTCAACCCGGATTCCAACTTTTCACATTTGCTGTTTTTCAAGCTTGCTTTTAAAAATTAAATTCACTGTGGATTTGGAACATCATTAATATTAATCTTCTTGACATCAAGATTATAAGTAAATAGTTTCTATCAACATTTTTGGAGTAAACACATATAGAAGCAGTCACGTGGCTTTCTTGAATGTAAAAACAGAAAGAAATCACCACTCACACTTAAAGAGTCAACAGAAGAACGCTTGCGTGTTTTCGCATCTTCCGGTGTAGGAATATACAAATCCTGCAAAAAAGCATTAATCTCACATACTTAAATATTCAACGTATGAAAAATGACATCTTTAGCATGTCAATTTTTTTAAATTTAATCAGTTTATTTCACATATATTACATGTCTACAGCATAATACAAGCACAGTCTAAAAGCATCACCTTAGCTAACAGTATATTTATGTAATAATTTGCATTAAAAAATATTGTACTATGCTATTAGTATAACTCAACTAAAATCACAGGAAACCCAAAATGCAGACGTATGGATTTCATAAGTACTTATAAATACCTTCGTGTCAAATTTAGGTATGAAGAGAACGTTTGGATTGAGAAAGACACTCGGTGATACACGCCAAGATCCGTCCAACTCTGCAGTCTTTCCTTCATTAGTTTTGGAAGACGCCTCTTTCAAAGCCTACAAAAATGCATACAGAACGGTTTGTGTACACAGTCTGAGATTCATAAAGCGGTGTTTGGAATCCGCAAATCAAACGGTACAATATTTATGTAAAACTGCATAAATTAGCACTAGGAGCATTATCGGATTCAATATAAGACATTTGAGTGTTTTGCTAAATGTGGATACTTAATCTGGTACTAGAATGTCTATGTCAAAATTAACAAATGAATTATTTTTATTGTTCTCCCCATGACTAACTGCTATATTATTTATTGGACCTTTTTTGTTTAAATGGTACAATGGCTTGTTAGGGACATAGTAACAATAAAAAATAATTTATTAAGTCGAAATTCCGAATCCAGAACTCGAAATTTCGACTTAGTATCTGGAAATTTCGAGTTACTAAGTCGAAACCTGGAGTTCCTGAGTCGAAATTTCAAGCTACTAAGTCGAAATCTGGAGTTCCTAAGTCGAAATTTCAAGCTACTAAGTCGAAATCTGGAGTTCCTAAGTCGAAATTTCAAGCTACTAAGACGAAATTTGGAGTTCCTATGTCGAAAGTTCAAGCTACTAAGATGAAACCTGGAGTTCCTAAGTCGAAATTTCAAGCTACTAAGATGAAATTTGGAGTTCCTATGTCGAAATTTCAAGCTACTAAGACGAAACTTGGAGTTCCTAAGTCGAAATTTTCGAAATTTGGAGTTCCTAAGTCGAAATTTCGAGCTACTAAGTCGAAATTTGGGGTTCCTAACTCGAAATTTCGAGCCACTAAGTTGAAATTTGAAATTCCCAAGTCGAAATTTCGAGCTACTAAGTCGAAATTTGGGGTTCCTAAGTCGAAATTTGGAGTTCCTAAGTCGAAATTTCGAGCTACTAAGACAAAATTTGGAGTTCCTAAGTCGAAATTTCGAGCTACTAAGTCGAAATTCCCAGATACTAAGTTTATAAGCTAAAGCTAATAAGTTTATTTTTTATTTTTACTATGTCCCTAACAAATCACCGTAAAATTGTTATAACGTGTAAATATGCTTATTTTTTATGCTAATAACAAATTGAAAGTTGCAGTAATTTCGAAATACATAGTAATAATAATCATAATAATATCTGTGTATGTAAAGTCTTGTTGTCTCTTGTTTAACTTAACTAACTAACTCAAAGTGTACAATTAATGTACGAGTAAAGATAATATATATATTGTTACCAGTGTTATCTTTTCAGACTTTCTATAACTGTAGTCGTTACTCAATTCCATATGATAAGATACAACTCTATGTTGTTTCAGCCTCACTATTTGTCAGGACAGTGTTCATGAAAGAACATGTCAAAGCTCTCTAGACAGACCATTCAACAACCACGCTGAATAACAAACACCAACAAACTCTAATTAGTCATAAACACTAGTTGTACTAATTTCCAAAGCATCAGACAAAAACAAGCAAACGGAAACACCCAACTCCGTCTCCCTCTCGTTGGCAAGATCAGAAATCTTTTTTCCTACTTACAAGAGCATTTCTATGGACAATGCCCACGCTACAATATATTATCTTTACTCGTACTTTAATTGCACACTTTGAGTTAGTTAATTAAGTTATATATATATATATATATATATTTATATTTATATTTATAAAGCAAAGGAAAGCACAGAAAACTGACTTATAAATACCCATTTCCTGTTAGCAAATTACACAAACTCTTCCCAAAAAATGTTACTAAATTTATGAACAATAATGATCACCTTAACTCTGTTATTCTCCGGTGTAACAAGCGACTGGTCAACATTAGCAATGGTTTTAACAGCGATGATTTCCGCTTCTGCTTTGTTTTCTTTTCCGCTTGTGTTTATTTGTTCTGAAGCTTTGTCATCTGCTTCACCTGAGGACCACAATCATAAACAAAGAAGTTTGTAAACAATATAGAAATACAAATGTGAACCAAGATGTAGAAAAAAACTTTCACCCTGTTCTGATTGTCGCATCTTAAATCAAAATAATTTTCTTAACCTGAGTTTTCTTAGAACCTTTTAAAGTATTTCTTATTTTTGCGAGATACATTACAAATATATTTAGAATATTATTAAACTACATAACAATATATATATATATGTATGTATGTATGTACGTACGTATGTATGTATGTATGTATGTATGTATGTATATATATATACAATGATTTAATATGTATATATATTACTAAAGATACATCCGACCCAGAAGACAGGTTCTCATTGTTTATTGTTTGTTTAAACAGGTGTTTCTGTTTGTTTGTTTCTGTTATACACGCACGCACGCACGTCAGAAGTCAGGAAAATAGAAGATTGGTAGAACAATGAAAATATAACATTTCAATCAACACTGCCGTTACTATTTTAATCATGTTTTTTTCATTCCTTATTCCGAAATGCAGTGCAGACCAACTGACTAGCCAACCAACCAACTAATTATCTAGCTAGCTAACATTGATTAAATAATATCTTTATTCGTCGTGTGTATTCCATATTTTGTTATATGTATGACAGCATTAGGAATGGTTAAATGGTTAATTGAACGCAATTAATAAAGGGTTAAACGGTCAGTTATAGAGCCTGACTGTCTCAGCTCTAAATTAGATCAAGCAAAAAGGGCTCGTGTTACACATTTTTGACTAAGCGGATTTACCAGGCATATTTTCATTTGTAATTTCGTGTTCCGATCTCAAGCTAGTTTTGTCACCTCCTACAGCCGCACTAGCTTCAGTAGCCGGTGTTACCGCGGCAACCGTACTTTCTTCTTTTACAAGATAATTCTCTTCTGAAAGACGTATCCCAGTTTGAGCACAGTCAATTAACCATCTAGAAATAAAACAGACAATATTTAGCTTTGGTATTTATTCGCCACAAGAGACAACTTTTTTATGACAAGAAATGTTGTATTAATAGTATGTATTCTAACGTTATGTTTAAAAATATTATAAATTTATCACTCTAACATTCTCTAAAGAGTTCATCAATAAAATCAAATTACTAAATATAAGCCTATAACAAACATATAACTAGGAGCAAACTTGGTACAGTAGGCGCCTTTTATTAGACTCACAGTTAATAGACTCAGTCATTGACTCAAAAACACCAGGAATGGGCTGCTCCTATTCAAATGTTTATATAAAAAGTGTCAGTAACTGACTCAAATAACTCCACATAATTGACTCAATGTTTTAATTCGACGTCATGTAATGGCACAAAATTGCAGATTTAAAATGAAAACAAATGAAAATTCCTTTCAACGCGAATACGATGTATGCACAAAATTGCTGTAAAGTAGTAAAATTTTTAAGACAATTTTTCTGAAACCTACTTCAGGTACTGATTTTCTTATCCTTCAGATTATGTCTATGAATTGATATAAAAATAAATTAAATTAGAAAATTAAACTAGCCATACATACTGTTTATTTACAGCCGGGATTTGCCACTTTTGTGCAGCAGTGTATTTCTGACCTTCAGGTGACCGAAGGATCAAATGAGTGCTAGCAGACAATCCCTTTCGAGCCTTGCGAACAAAATATTCCTGACACCTGTTTCAATAAACAAACACATTTTTACGATGTTAATTACAGGACGGAATACACAATTCTGAAAATAGTAAAGAATAATGTTTGCAAATTTTAAGAGCAAGATATGACACAATAATCATCAGCATATAACAACAGACTACACTCATATCTCGGTTTGCCGGACAAAAGCGGGGAGACGTCGGTCCAAATTTGCCGATTGTCCGTATTTGCCTATACTAAACTGATACAGTAGGCGCCGTGTATTAGACTCACGGTAATGTAGAACTAATCTCCAAACTGTCTCAAAAACATCTAGTACGGCTCCTATGCAAAAGTATATAAAAGCTGTCGGCAACTGACTCAAATAACTCCTCATAATTGACTCAATATTTTTGAACACAATTTCACATTTAAATAAGATACTTTTGTGTGACCATCTTTCTATCTATCTTTTACTATCTTTATGTCACTTTACTATCACTTTTGTACATTATCATGTTCGTAAAAACAATCACATTAAGTACAGTCATTACATCCTGCACGGCTAAGCTGATGTAATGATGTAAACAAAGTGACGGTCTGCCAACTAACGGTCAGCTCGTGAAACAGCGAACTGGTCCGAAATATTCACCAACTGTGTGTCCTACATTCTACAGATATAAGCAGGTACGCGGTCCAACTAGACAGCTAGTGCCTTCTAGTAGTGAAAAATGCAAAAATGTTATAGCAGATTCGCCACACAGGCCCAATATAGTACAGTACCTATAACCTAAAACATTTAGCAACAATCAAAATCACAAATCTCCTTCTAGAAACTTGAAACTTGGACAGTAGCTCAACACAAATGCGTATAATTAGGAACGTAAAGCATAGTTTTTTAAAAATGAACTTACACTGCTCCGAGAATTTCGGCTAAGTGAGTCAAACAATCTCTTTCGGTCCCAGAAAACTGACTACAAAACAGTAATATAAAAACATGCATGAGCACTTGATGGTAAAATGATGAGCAATGAATACGTGATATACAACGACATTTCAGAAAAAGTCGGCCCTGTTGTTAAAGCACAAGATAACCTTCCACTTACATAAACCTTGTAAAATTCATCTTGAAATTTTATACCACGTTAAATGCTGCCTCTTTGCATACAGGGCTTGCATCGGCAGTAACGCTGTATAAAACTTGTAAATTTGAAATCATGCGATGATCGCTATATCCAGATATTTTGATGGTAGATCACTTGAAACGAGTTTACATAACACCGAGTAAAGTTTGAATAAATAATCAGAGCAATCGTAGTGCACATGTTACTAACTAAGTAAAATTTTAAATTACTGTACTACCTTGTCAATAAGATTAAAAATACGTTTTTGGCTAGTGAGTGGAGGTGAGTCAGCAACATTTTACTAATTGGCACAAACATTTTAAATTATTATTTCTAGTTACATAAGTCTTTGCAGCAGGTATGTGAAATGCTAAGTAATATAGACTTCATAATTTGGGACATAATTTAACATTTCCTTTTCTTCCCCTGATTTACGTTGTGTGTATATGACGTCTTGTAATGGCATGGCCCGAACAGTATTGTGAGAGATTTAAAATGAAAACAAACAAAAAATCATTTCAACACGAGTACGATATATGCATAAAATTGCTGTAAAGTAATACACTTTTTGAAGCGATTTTTCTGAAACCTACTTCAGGTACCACTTTTCTTGTTCTTTTTGCCTAATTGCAAAAAATAAAACCGAAAACTATAATTTTAAGTGGTGACTAATTAAACAAAAACAAAATACATTAATTTATATACAAATAAACACACACAACTAAGGTATGACAGACCTACCTAATAGATATAACACAGTTGTTAAGCGGCATGGCTTCAATGTTAACATCCAGTGGACGAAACAAAACGTTCGAATCAAATGGAAGAAACTGCTCAGCTTCCAAACACATTTGCTACAAATAGAACAATAAAGGTATTCAACGCAGGAAGAGTAAATGCTGCCTGCTTGTAAAGCTACCATCGTTTCACCGACTTTGCAAGTCTGTTTGTGGCTTCAAATGTAGAAGCCATTTTTCTTCTACTAGTAACAAATAATTTATGAACTACTCAACATGTATTTTTGTCTTGCTAATCCAAAGACATACATTTTCTGGACAATATTTAGCTTAATAATTACTGAACGTACAAAAGCTATTACCAGAAAAATTACATTTAGATGACAATTACAGATTCTTACCAGGAGATAATTTTGAAAAAATACTCAAAACGTCAACGGAATGCTGCATTTTCTAATTACACAGTTTTTATGGCCCTCGACAGCCAGTTTTAAAACGTCTTTAGATATTTTAGAAGTAATTTGGCTCATGCTGTAAAACAAGTTCATAACTCACTTACACAAAACAGCTTCAAACACAGAATGGCAATAAGCCTTTACACAGTTCCAGCGATTGATGATGATTGTAAAAAGATCAAAGATTAGGTGTAGCAGACAATGCGTTTGTGTGCACTTGACAACGTCTCGCAGCCCATGCTATTGTAATAGTAACAGTTTTAACAGCTAGCTTGAATCTTACCTAGTTCATTTTTTCTTGTTCCCAAGCAAGATCCTGCTAGTAAATCACTTTACACATAGATTAATGTATAACAACTGACGTTACTAAACTAATGTGGCAGATGGCTTTGATTTACCCACATGACACCTGCCGGTGTAGTTAAGGCGCGTTGTTGTGGTACACTTAAACTTTGACCTACAGCAACTTTGCATGCGCACAACGAAACTATGAAAAGACTTATTAACATACATTTTCATTTTCACTGTTATACTGATACAACACAGTTTATTACATGAAATAAAAAATATAGTTTCATTACAAGCTTTATAGGTGCGATTTCTTTTTGCACCACAGACAGAAAAATGAGGAAGATGAGGAGAAATGAGGCAGTCCTTCTCCTATTAAGGACATTGAAACATTATGATAAAACTGTAGTTCACTCTTTCTTACCAGCCAGCAATTGGTCACTATTTCTTCGACAGTACCGTCCACAATGTAACCGGTCACTGGAACAACCCCAAAATTTGGCACCATTCTACTGCCTTTGTCAACTACAGTCCCTAAATTTGAATGGTATAACAATTTTACATACTAATACGTATTAATCCAAAAGCTGCTTTTCACATTTAACAAACGAACATAATTACTACTAAGAATACAGTAAAAAGTTTTTGATATTTTTTATCGAATCTCATTTCATAACAAGTTTTTTTATTACGTTTCTACTGGTTTTTACATTTTCATTTAGTCTAGTCCTGTAATATTGCAAAGGCCGGCCAGAAATATCTTTTTGTCTTTCCTAGTGTCTCACCTTCTTTCTGTCTTACGTAGTGTCTCACCTTCTTTCTGTCTTACCTAGTGTCTCACCTTCTTTCTGTCTTACCTAGTGTCTCACCTTCTTTCTGTCTTAGCTCAACAGATGACAGTAGGGAGGGAGAATCTCTAAAGCTTCGTGAATGTTTAAAGCTGAATTGTGGAATATTTAAAATCATTTGAAATCAAAGTTTGTTTATTTCCCACATAAACGCGTGGAAAAATAATGCAAGGGAATTATCGCACAGTAATCGATTATCACACAGTCTGTTTTTTGACAGCACGAAGCCTTAAATTATCATATGTTGTGATAATTATGGTATAAACGGCAACACTACTTGGCCTGATTTGGTCGAAAAAATACAACAATTTTTAGCCTCCAATACAATAATCAGCATCATACAAAAGGGCAACACCGGGCGAGAGTTAGCCGTAGAAAAACATGGCTGCATTCTCGCCAAAACAACGATGTTATAATAATGATTGCGTTTTACATTTTAAATAAAAAAATATGTTTTTACATGACTAAGTGCACACTAGGAAAGTATATGAACTCAAAAAAAGCCAAAATTCCCGGCAAGCATACATGCAATAAAAATAATAACCCGGGCGATTAGACGGAAACAGAAGTATTTTTATGGTCGGTTTAGAATGACATCTACAATTTAGACTCACCACCACTTTCTACTATCAACACTTTTAGCTGCTCAAAATCGTTCCCTTCGTCGAAGCCGAAAAGTGCAAATGATTTCTTACTGAATACGAGTTGATCATTCTCACCTGGTAAAGTACGAAACACGGGAAACAGCAGCACAAATGCAACTCACAATCTGTGATACGTATGTGTAAATTTCAAAAGTCAAAATGTTTCCACTGCACTAACAAATGAATATGGATGTACCGACACACGCGAGTCCTAACATATCATGATAAATATATTAAATATATGATACGTATCATGATACAAATTGAGTTAACGTTTGCAGGCTTTAATCAAAAAGTTAGACAACACGTTAATACATGGCAAGCTGTACGTACGTATGTATGTATATATATATATATATATATATATATATATACATATATAATATATATGTGTATATATGTATATTATTATTATTCTTGTTATTCAATCTTGTTAATAAATAGAGAGCCAGAGAGAGAGAGAGAGAGAGAGAGAGAGAGAGAGAGAGAGAGAGAGAGAGAGAGAAACAGAAAGAGAGAGAGAGAGAGAGAGAGAGAGAGAGAGAGAGAGAGAGAGAGAGAGAGAGAGAGAGAGAGAGAGAGAGAGAGAGAGAGAGAGAGAGAGAGAGAGAGAGAGAGAGAGAGAGAGAGAGAGAGAGGAGAGGGGAGAGACAGAGAGAGGAGAGAGAGAGAGAGAGAGAGAGAGAGAGAGAGAGAGAGAGAGAGAGAGAGAGAGAGAGAGAGAGAGAGAGAGAGAGAGAGAGAGAGAGAGAGAGAGAGAGAGAGAGAGAGAGAGAGAGAGAGAGAGAGGGAGAGGGAGAGAAACAGAGAGAGAAGAAAGAGAGAAAGAGAGAGAGAGAGAGAGAGAGAGAGAAGAGAGAGAGAGAGAGAGAAAGAGACAGAGAGAGAAAGAGACAGAGATTTAGGTCTGTACACATTTGTCTACCCGAGCAGTCATAAGGTAGATTAAACAAAATTCTGATCCCTTTATTATAAGCAACTTTTAAATTCCTCATACTGTAGTCATAAAAGTTATTCAATAATGCGGCACAGTAAAAGTTATAGCAAAAAGCTTCGAACAAAGTTTGTTTGAATTTTGTACTGTAGTAAGAAAAATAACGAATTAATTAATTTGTTTGATCGTATGAAGAACAAACGATGCTTGAGGTCAATATCCGTATTCTCTGTTTTATCTTTCGTTAGAAGGATAAAAAATAAAACAGAAAATGCAACAACTTACTTTGCTGTTGTTGCTCTAATGCAGCAACGCTGACATCACCATGTTTCATAGTCGACGCTTCCGCTCCTGTATCCTGCCGGTCTAATGCCTGCATAAGCGTACTGTCTCCAATTGTCGCTGTAAGATTTTATCAAAAAACTATCATTCAAATACGAAGCTAGCTCTGTTTAGAATAACAATCGTTAATCTTTTACAAACACAACTACAACAAGTCCTCGATAAACGAACAGTGAAGTAGCGAGGGAACGCCGTACATACATTTTTTACTTCCTGACTGACCACTAAATGCTAGCCGTTTGCGTCAAGCAAAACCCGGGCGCCAAACTCTAGGCAAGGAATTTTGCCTGCAACATTTTTTTATAGGAACCAGACTAGATAAAATTCCCAAGGTCACCCCAGACCTTAGTTTTGACTCCGCTGCAGTATTTATTGTTTAACTGCTGCCTAGACATAAATGTTAACGAAAGAGAAACCGCTAGCTAGGTAAGTGAGATATATAGGTGATATATATATATATAGTAGAAGCATGAGTAAAACTCATAAAACGTTTAATTTATATGATCTAAGCAGCAGTGATTTTTGCTTCTATCTCAATTCTTTTACATTACTTTCTACGAAAGTCTTGGCTTCGTTTAGCGACGTTTCGCTTAACGTTGCACTTTGCTGGATCGCATTAGCATCGTTAAGCAAGGACTGACCGAATAATCGTGCACTTACTACACATACCAGGTGGTTGAGGTAGATACTGGCTCATTACATCATCCAAAACACGAGCGTCCGAATGCGAAACTTCCTTGGAAGAGTCACCTGCTTTTGGCTTTTCCGGAACTCTGTCACTTTTGCCCGTAAGTTTTCTGCAACAAAAAATTTTAGATTTACAGCAAGTCCTTACAGCTTAACGACTCCCGTTTCGTTTTAACGATGCAGATCATTTGAGACCTTTTTTCATTTAGCGACACACGATTCACTTTAACAATGATTTTCAAGGCAAATTTTTATTTTATCAACAACATTTTTACTTAATTTGATGTACTAAAACGGTACATAATGCATTTTTCTGTTTCCAAAATGGCAAAATGGTATAACGTAAACAATGTAATTACTATATACGATTTTGCTTCCAAAGTGACTACTAAAAAATGCTAGCCGTTTATATCAAGCAAGGCCTGTGAGCAACCTGTTGCTGCAGCATCCAGACTAAGTATTTAGATAAAATTCACATTGGTCGCCCAGGGCTTGGTTTTGACTCTGCAGCGTTTATTGTTTAACCGCTGCCTAGGATTAAACGTTAACAAAAGAGAAACCGCTAAGGCTAGGTAATGGTAAGTAAGTTATATAGGTGGTTTCAGGCAAGCAGAAAGAAATTAATCGGTAGAAATATGAGTAAAACTTAGAAAATGATTAAGTTATGTGATTTAAGCAGCATTGATTTTTGTCTCTGGAACATATCTCAATTCTTTTACATTACTTTCTATGGAAGTCTTGGCTTCGTGTAACGACGTTTCGCATCATGTCGCATTTTACTGGAATGCGTTAGCGTTGTTAAGGGAGGACTTATTATACTAATTTTTCGAGAAAACAAATTCACTCAATTCGCTTATTTACAAGATTCTGTTTTAGTAACATACCACAAGAAGTTATTTCAAATGTGCAAAAGTCAAAGTGGCCCAGTTAAAAAGCAAAAACGTAGTGAAAGGGTTAAACTGTTATTTGCACAATCAAGCAATTAGCAGCTCTTTCAAAATAAAAGAAAAAACTACTGTTTATTCTTATCAAAGGCGTACGTACGATTTTGAAACCGGAGTCAACGGATCAAAATGAGAAGTGAACTCGTGAACTACGAAAGGTTGCGGATCGACGACAACTCCCTCTTCACTGCACTGTACCAACCAATCAGCAGACACGACGTGAGGCCTAACAAAGTACATATTAGATATTCATGTACTAAATAAAAGTATAAAAATAAAAATACATCAATAATGCATTGATTGCTAATCGAATGTTCACAAATAATACAAGTACGTCAAAGTTGTGTAGGGATTATCCGATTTATACTTAAATAATATTATTTCATTTGACATTCTTCTTTTGGACACTGAATCTCTAATTAGTTTACTCTTAAATGGTAGTACCCTTTTGTAAACCATGACCAATGACATTGATATTGTTCAGACACATATAAAAAATACTCGTCGATTCGCCTATTAGTGTGGTTCATTTTATGCCTTTTGTTGTTTTTAGTACACAGCATCGTACCAATGAATGTATTTCATTGTTAATTATTCTATTTCTCTCATTTCATCTGTACACAACCTGTGTATCATTTCGTCTTCCTGGGGCCTCTTTATCAGTGGTAACTGTGGCCAAAGGTTTATTTTGTTTCTACAATAATAAAAATACGGTTATTAAAAAATGTTCTATGGACTTAAAAATTTAATGTGAGACATTAAATCGCCCTATGCAGCGTGCCCCTTTAACCTAATTTCAAATACAAAGGTATGTGCTTGCAGAAAACACCAATGCAGAATTATCCATCTCACATGGGCCAAATGTTTTAAACATTTAAAGAAAAATGAAAGCAACGAATATTCCCTATTAATTTCAGGTATAATTAATGTTTGGTTTGGGAAGAATAAAGTTACAGTGGAGACAGGGATGTTACCAAAACCGAATTTACGAACCGAAATCGATGTTTGTCATACTGAAACATACCGAAACCGATACTGAAACAAAACCGAACCGAAACATTTTTGCAAAGTCAACAAGTATTAAAGCTGAAAAAAATCTAAAAAAAGTAAAATATTTTGTTTTTGTTTGTTTGCTTTAATTTACTAATAAAAAAATTCTAATACAAAAAGGACAAGGATGTTTTATAGTATAGAACCTTAAGTTTGGTGGAGTGGCTTACACTAGAAAATGTGTTATAATGTATTTCGATTTAAGTATCATTCATGATTAATGTTTAAAGATCATAATACTTCTTCATGAATAAACAAATTTTATTTGGTAGATATTTTGTTGCCTATAGTTTAAAAAATTATAAAATTAAATGAGATTTTGTTTAAATAAATTCAAGCATGGCTTGATATTTCGGTTGATTAGGCCTAGAGACCCTAAAACTTCACAACGGTCAGCACTGAAGATACGCCTCATTGCCAATAAAATCACGTCATAAACTGTATTTAACCAAGATTTTTCAGTGGTTTTTGACATCTAGGAGAAAAGAAAATGTAAATTGAATTAATGCTAGTGAAATCTCGAAAAAAATGCTACTGAAAATTATCTAAAATTTCAAGCTACAAAATTCAATAAATTTCGCCGAAACTGAAACTTAAGTGAAAGTGTAATTACTGGTAAATTGAAACAAAATTGAAATTTCGTTTCGGCAACATCACCGAGTGGAGACAGGCTACTGGTTGGCCTCGAAAAAAGTTTGTTTTTGTCTTCTGCTCATAAAATATCAGTAGAGAGAAAGGAAATTTTTTTGCGAATGCTTAAAGCTGAATCACAGAGCATCTAAATTCAATTGAATTCAGTGTTTGTTTATTTCCTACTGACGTGCAGTAATGTTATAATTTTTTTCAATGCACATTTTTTCACACTTTGTTTTTTAGTTTCGCAATACTAAATTATCATATAACTATCGATTATCGTATAGTCTCTTTTTTGCAAGGTACAAACTCGGCCGTTAATAAGATAAATTGGTGGCAAATTCGACTCAAACAAGTGATAACATCCAAAAAAGGCAAAATATTAAAACAAAAATGAATGAGTTCACAATTCCCCACACAATTTAAAAACCCTAACCTTAATCCTAATGATACAATAACCATCATCTGATCCTAATCCTAACCTTGATCCTTATCCTAACCCTAACCTTGATCCTAATCCTAACCCAACCCTAACGTTAATCGTACATTAACCCTTATCCTAACCCAAAAATAATTCTAATCCTAACCCTAATCCTAATCCAACACAAACCCTAATCCTAATCCTAACCTAACCGTGATCCTTATCCTAACCCAACCCTAACCCTAACCCTGATCCTAACCTAACCTAACCCTAACGTTAATCGTACATTAACCCTAATCCTAACCCAAAAATAGCTCTAATCCTAACCCAACCCAATCCTAACCCTAAGCCTAATCCTACACCTAACCCTAATCAGTTTCACAAACCAATTTCTTGCATGTGGGGAACTGTAAACTTTAGCCAATAAAAATTCCAGCATTATCAATCAAAGTGAACATGACACCAGAATACCTGAAATTGCCATCAATCATCTGTTTGATATCGGCTTGTATCTTCCCGTTCATTACAACATGTGTGAGGCTGTCGGTCAACTCTTTGTACAGCGTGCCTCCACCAGCATTGATTAATTTCTTTACCTTCTCCAATTTTGGACCAGTGAAGCCGCTCAAATACACCTGTGATTGTTGCAAACCATGATAGTTATGAATGACTCGATTATTTACAAACGAAAAGCAAGCTATTAAATTAAGCCATAGCAGGTGTTAAAGGAAACGTCAAGCCTTTTGGGAAGTTAGGCATATTTCACTGTCCACGAAAAGTGTTAGAGGGATTTAGTAACAAAACTGCAATTAAGCGTCTCGTGTAATTAGTAAAATCACTTTAAAGTCGCGATCACTTCATGCTTGGGCTCTACCATTTTCAACGAAATTCTTCTTCTAGTGACGTCATTCGTCTTGAAAGAAATTAGCACACGGTCAATCTTCATCAAAAGTATAATAAGTTTTTTACAAAAAAATTATAAAGCTAATTTTGTAATATTTTTGCGTGAACATTAGGTAAGCTGCAGAAATTTGAATTCGTTTAAGCAGCGCACAATTACGGAAATCCATGAAGTCTCTCAGTTACAACATGATTTTCAAGTGAATGGTCGCACACTGAAAATTTCTATTCAGAGGTAGTATACTTTAAATTTATGCTTTGTAGGCAGTTCTTTGCAAATTTCTTTGTTATATTTTTCTAAGTTTGAGTGATAACAGTAAAATAAACCCAACATGCTAAGTGACTGGTTCTTTCCTTTCAAACACTACACGCCTATGAGCATTGTTGCCTGACCAGCCAAAGAAAAATTTTGATCAGACAGTATTATATGATGCATGATTGTTAACTAGACGTGATTGTTTGTTATACACTATTGTTTAAATGCGACATGGTGGTGGTGGTGGTGGTGGTGGTAGTAGTAGTCGTGGTAGTAGTGACAGTAGTGGTAGAGATATTAATATTCTAAGTGACTTGTTCAAATAACAGTGCAAAAATATCATGTACCTTACAGCCATCGAGAAACATATCTCCCGTCACATCGTCAATATTAACGAGATCAACGCAGTCTTGTGCTGAAGCTTGACGTGCAAAAGTGCTCTGGTCGGCTGCCATATGCGTCTCGTTGACTCCAGTAGCCGCATGTTGTAGCATGCTTTGATGCGACATGGTGGTCTGTTGACCTGTTTCATTAACTTGACAATAACTTACATCGGCAATGGTGCTCACGTCTGGCAGTGTAGACATCCTTGCAGCTGCAAAAAAGTGACATAATAAAGCTTTTCACAGTTTCAGCGATTGATGCTGATCGCAAAAAGGTCAAAGGTTACGTGTACCAGACAATGCATTTGTGTTACGGCAGACGTGAACTGATGCGGCAGATGGCTTTACTGTAACCATATGACAATGCCTCACAGCCCATGCTGTGGTAATAGCAACAGCTTTAACAGCTAGCTAGAACTTTATCTAGTTGATTTTTTTCTTGTTCCCAAGCAAGATCCTGCTAGTAAATCACTCTACATACTGACTAATGCATAACTAAGTAAAGCCCATGTAAAACAACTATGGTTACTGAACTGAAGTGGCAGATGGCTTTGCTTTATTCACACGTCACCTGATGATTGTGCTTAAGATGTGTTGGATTGGTACACTTAACCTTTGGCATACAGCAACTGCGCATGCGTGCAACGAAACTGTGCAAAGGCAAACTTGACACAAAAATAAAAAGTTTATCGATCAGTCAGGTACGAAAACAGCTGAATGGCCACCGTGTGTGCTTGGTGAAAAAGTCGGATAATGCTTCACCTCGCCAAGAAAACTGCCTCTAAATGCTTTTCTCTGCCAAGCTGTTTCTCTTGTTAAAAGCTAATTCTCTCGAGTTAATTTTCTTACAGCTGCGCGCAGATGTAGCTAAAATATCTTTGTCAGTTAATCGTCTCATTTCATACGATAATGCTTGACCCAAGTTCCACCACTAATCATTTATTATCGTCTTTTAGCGTCTTTGCTGGTATATAATTAGTCTTGTGTGGGAAAATAGTCTGTAAGGAAAAATAGTCTCTCATAGACTAATTTTACACATAGTCTCACACAGACTAATTTCAAAGTGTACTTTTAGTGTCTTTGCTGGTATTTAATTAGTCTGTGTGGGATAATAGTCCGTAAGAAAAAATAGTCTCATATAGACTAATTTTACCATAGTCTCACACAGACTAATTTAAAGTGTACTTTTGGTGTCTTTGCTGGTATTTAATTAGTCTGTGTTTCGAAGTCTCCGTTGTCTTTGCTGCCCATCTCAGCAGGGGTGAAATGTCTCTACCAGAAATCGAATCGAATTTGCGCCTTTCGAATTCGAATCGAACCGAATTTCGGCATTTAAAATCTGAATCGAGTTCGAATTGAGTTTGAAAGATTTTCGAACAAGTTTTTGAATCAGTAGTAAAAAGTGATCCTACAAAGATCGTGCATATTACTTGAGTTTTGTTCTGCAGTAAAACCACTGTTAGTTTGTTGAAAATGTTGCATAGAAACTGTAGCTAAATTATAGTAATTACAAGCTGTTTCATACATTTTAATGATAAAGAAGCTATGTGGCCAAAGTGTTGAATTCTTCGAATCTATAATTTTAGGTTCGACTCGAATTCGAACTAAAAAAACTCGAACGTTCGATGCGCACAAAACACTTCAGGTCTCGAACACAAGAAACAGAAGATTGTACAATCTGACAGGCGACTTTGTATGTCTGTAATGTCTGTATGTATGTATAATTTGTATGTGCAAGATGAACACTGCATGACTTTTTCCAAGAAGGCAATGATATGCACTGGATGTGAACAGCGAATGGAACCCAACGCAACGGTGTTGCAGAAAATCACCAGAGTTCAATGGCAAACTCAACTCAACTCAACACAACTCAATATGTGCAATTGTCTCAATGATCACAATACATTACAGTACATGCAAACTGGATGACAAAGAAACTTCTAGCTATTGAGTCAGAAGAATGTTCTGATAGAAAAGCAAAACATTGTTGCTGTCATTTGAATTAATTCAAACTTCATATTGTAATGAAAAAATTCAATAAAATTAGTCCGTGTCGAAAATTAGTTGAACACAGACTAACACAGTAAAATTAGTCCTACACAGACTAGTTTTGATAGTGCACTTTGAAAAGTTGGTTTCAAAATTAATGTCACACAAACTAATTACACTAAACAGCATACTTAAACCACTAAAATACAATTTGCCAGCCTAGTTACAGTAATTAATTGACATGACAAAACACCTAAGAAATTGATAACAAGCAAAGATTAAAGAAATGGAAACACATTACCGGCTGTTGCGTCTTTCACAGGAGTCGACGTCTTTTGACTGTCCCGGGGTGGTTCCAGTTGGCCGGGAATTACATAGTTCACCTCATCCAGGCAATAACCCTTATCCATACTATCATACAGCCAAGGTAAGGATACGGTGTGGATCTGCCATTTTTTGGCAAACTCGTATTTTTGCCCTGAAACAAATGCGCTAACTAACAATGCAGAAGGTTTACTCAGTTCACAACACTAAATATATAAAAGAAATTGGTGCTCTGCCTTCATAATAATCTAGATACATAACATGTGCAATTTACGATATTGCACCGAACACCCGTTATGCTAAATGTAAGTTTCTGTTGAAGCCAAATTATGCGTTTGGCCACAATAAAGCGACCTTCTCTGCTTTTTTACTGAGCCTGTCAGTTTAATCCGCTCTATTTGCACGTGATTTTAAAAACTACAGTAGGCGCCGCTTAATAGACTCACTTTGGGATCGAAGTGTTATGACCCAATTAACCAACTGAACCTATTAACCGATGGATGTAGTATTACTGGTATAGAAGTATGATTCATCAGCTTACTATGCACTGCAAAGGTTCTTAATGAATTTTAGGAACGAAAAAATGCCTAAGTTCCATTGCGCAGTTAAAAATGAAAAAAAAAATTTTAAAATATTAATTTATATAAGTGATAAGTGAATAAGCACTAAATTAAAAACCATACTTTTGTAAATCACAGACTTTTCTAAGTCTGTTTATTTGCAAAAATTACAAAAATTCGTTCAAAGTTGGCTGCTTCATCGTCAGTGGTTGTTGGCCCACAAAGTTCCCGTAATAATAAAAACGTTGAAAATCTGTTGTTGTGCATGACTAAAACAGTTCTGAATCGTCTGTTCAATTACATTACTCTTATTTGCTGTATGATGTTTACTCTTGTAAGTCACAAGGAATACTGGCTGATTACTGTACCTGCACCTTTTACTGTTAACTCATTAAGCCTGAAAGTGTGATTTGCAACAAGAGCATCGAAAGGAAACCGCTAGGCAAGTTTAGCTTCCAGAAATTCTTTGGGTAACGAGGTTAATTGCAGTGGGCGAGCGGGTAACAGATTCAAAGCAAAACTGCTACGCTAGTGTATTAGCACATGATGAACCTAACTGTTTACAAACAAAATGGTAGTTAACATGATTGTTTCTACATATATAATGCACAAAAGGGAAGTAAAGATGACATAAAAGTAGGAAAGACTCTTCTGGCACATACAAACATCTTATTTTAAGTAGGTGAAGGAAAGATATTGAGTCAATTAAGCGGAGTTATTTGGGTCAATTACCGACAGTTTTTACGTATATTTGAATAGAAGCGACCTCTTTCACTCGTTTTTGAGTCAATTAAGCGATCAAGTCTACTAACCGTGAGCTTAACACCTGGCTTGCCTGATCAAGTTCTGCCTAGAAATTAAAACTAATCAGTAACTTAAAAAAAGCATAGAAATACAACGGCAAAACTAAATTTCCCATGTAGAAGGAAAAGAGTAATTTAATGGTTGGTGGAGTCTGAGAACAAAAGATCAAAGACAAAATATTCATGACTAAATACCTGCTGCCTTGAGAAGAACCAGGTGTGTGCACTCGTTTATCTTCATATCACCTGAGTATTTGCCACCTAAGTAAAAAATATGCCTGCTAATATCAGGAAGAAACTGAAACCTACTTTAGGTACCCCTTTTCTTGTCCTTCAACTGACAATTTGAAGCGGTAACATACTGACACTGTACTGGCTAGTATAATGTCAGTACAATACACTTACGTTATAAATGGTAACGATAATAGTAAATGAGATTTATTATCTGTATAAATAGAATTTTTGTGGCTGCTTTGCTAGAACTACAAAGTACACATTGACATTCTTTTAACTAGAGGCGAAGTGAAAATTATCGGTGAAACAATTTTCTAATCGAGAATTCCATATTTGTGTGCTTGCATAGCAAAATGGACCACAAGTCGACAATTAAGCTATTCTAGTTATTCACATATCCTGAATCATTTTGATACCAAGTTCATCGCTCTATGTTATTTCTAAGCTGAGATAATCCATGTTGAAGTTGAGGTGTAGTCTATGTAGTGAAAAACATAATCTTGAGAAAATCGGTGTTAAAGTCAGCCATTGTTTTTGTCTAGCTTCTACAAAACACTTAGCAACCGTATGAATGTTGGTTGATGTGGACTTTGCAAGAACACATTGATGTTATGTTTAAATCCAGTAGATGGCTCTTTCTGAAGAAGATTTGGGCTTGGCAACAGAAAAGACCCAAAGTAAAATGACTGCTTCCACGAGCTACTATCGGACTTAGAAAAGTTTTTTTTGTAATTGCAGTATAAGTTTCTAGCTAGAAAAGTGGGTAGGGCGTTATCAAATTACATTTTTAGTATTTTTTTAAGTTTCTTGATAATTTGATCTGAGAATACAAAACTTCAATATATTTAGTGTCTGTTTTTATAAAAAAAAATAACCTTTGACCCATTTTGGTGCAGTCTACTTTGAAGCACCATAATGTAGTTATAACTATGCCGACTTATAGATGGTTTTGGTTTGCAAGCACATATAATGGGCCAGAAGGAAGAAACTGGATTTAAAAGCAACCAAGAGTGTCCATGTAAAATAATAATATAGAATATGTACAACAGCAGAAAAACAAATACTGCCAACAAAGTGCCAGAGGTTAGGAAAATTGCCAAGTCATTAATAGTTGTCATTGCAAATGCAAAGCAACTTATCTACCTAAAGTACCATGAACAGACTTACCCTCTTTCTCTATCATATCTTTCACTTTTAATCTCATCGCATTGTCTAACTGCGACACACAAATCGTTAACCCTTTGAATACCGGACACCTGCAAGAAAGAAGTAACAACTGCACTCATTGTTAACTCGTTATTCCACTTTGGGAAGGTGTTTACAATTCCCCACAGAATTAAAAGACACTAACTGTAACCCTAACCTCAAGCCTAACTCTAGCTCCTGCTTACTGTCCAGGAGTGACTGACAGCAAATTTTGGTCTCTAGTCTGAAGATGCTTGTGAGTTACTTGACGCGTTAACTGGGTAAAAAACTTGTTAGTATGAACACGCCTTAAGAATGCTTAGCCACATCCTGAAATAAATTCTCTAGTGAACTGGAAAGAAACGAATAAAGGTTCATCTGAAAAAGGTACAGCTATTGCCAAACCAAACAACTACGAATGGAATTACATTAAGATCGTCGTCGTCATTACCATCACCAGCAGCGGCAACAGCAGCATCATCATTATCGTCATCTTCATCAATAGCATCATCAACATCATCACCACCACCACCATCATCATCATCACCATCAAAATATGCCCGTCAATTGCATCAATTGTAGACATTGAGTAAGCAGAATTCTATGAGAACTCTCTGTTCTTAAGACAGGTAAACACAGCAGTAATATTGCAAAAAACTAGACAAGGTTGTTTGCACCACTTTCTAGCCACTATAATATACATCATCATCATCATCATCACTATCGTCATCATCAATATCATTATCATCATCACCATCACTGTTGTCATGGTCGTCATCAATATCATCATCATTATCATCATCATCGCCATTGTCCTCCTCCTCCTTATCATCTTCACCATCAACATCATGATCGTCACCATTATCAACATCATCATCATCATTATCAAAATCATCATCATCATCAACATCATCATCATCACCACCACCATCATCATCACCATCAGCATCAGACAGGCAGAATTCTGAAATAAAAGAAATCTGTCCTCAAGACAGGTAAACACGGCAATAATCCTGTAACAACCTACACACTACTACAATACCAGAAATCTTTGATATAAGCAGATGAAAAGAAGACCAAGTTAAGATTCCAGGGGGAACCTACATAAGAGAGATAACCTGCTGTACACATCAGATTACATAACAAACTTTCACCTGAATCTTTTCAATAGCATTTCGTCATCAGCATTCATCTGATGTGTAGCACTAGTATCCCAGCAGTAATAAACCCAGTCCGGTAGCACTATTGGTTTTCTTAAATTAGCCGCAACCTGGAATAGAAGAAAAGAAAAATAAGCGAATGAAGAAGAAAACCAGTTCTGCTGTTGTCAACAAAAATTTGTAAATATTCAAGCTTTATAAAATGTGCAAGCAGTTAGTATAACAGTACAGTAGACACATATGGCGCATTCAGACCAGTGAGTTTTCTCGGTAACTTAACCTGCCAATTAGTGTCAGAGTCTGCAATTTCTTGCCTAACAGTAACTTGCAAAGCAGTTAAATTTTTTGATGTCCGAGACAAAGCTTTCTAATCGGAGGGTACTGAAAGTATTATTCGCAGTCAGCAGTCTATGTTCAGTAATTATAGCTGATAAAATTAATTTGGGATTGTAGATTAAAGTACAATAAGTCATCGTTCAATGATGCTAATGCGTTCCAGCATAAAGGTGCTAATTGACCAACCTTTGGATCCGTAAATTATTGCTCAAGTTTTGTTAAAACCAACCAGCAAAAGCGGAGCAAACAAAGATGAGAACAGTCCACCAAAAAGTTCCACTTTTTTGTAAAATTTTAAAGTAAAACTACAACATTAATTACTGCTCTTACACACAGAAAATGTATGCTTCACAAATTTATTATTAGACCTTCCCATTTTTCAACCGAATTTTATGAAGCCAGCGTAAAAGAAAGAAGCCACTGCGCTAAGTACACTAATGTATTTTAGCAAACTAATGTATTTTAATGTATTTTAGTGTGCAATGTTTTCTAATTTTGAACAGAAATACGCTCTGTGATTGGTCACGTGACTGGTCCCATTCTGGGGTAACACACGTGACAACACGACTTATTGGAACCTGTGTTCAAACTTAAAGTACAGTTTTTTGTACATACAATGTAAACTACTTTACACTTAAATGTCAATATTTGTTTTTGGTATATACAATGTATAAACTACTTTGCACTTAAATGTCAATATTTGTTTTTTGTATATACAATGTAAACTACTTTGCACTTCAATAATGTAAATATTTGTTTTTTATATATATAATGTAAACTACTTTGCACTTAAATAATGTCAATATTTGTTTTTTGTACATACAATGCAAACTACTTTGCACTTAAATAATGTCAATATTTGTTTTTTGTACATACAATGTAAACTACTTTGCACTTAAATAATGTCTGTCAATATTTGTTTTTTGTACAACTAGTGCAAACTAGTTTTAATATCTTACTACTACACCCATCGCTGAACGAGCTATCTATCCATAGCCAGTACACCCCAAGCCCAATCCCATTCTCCAGAAATAAGAGGTATAAGTTTTACAAAAAACGGCCAAAAGGGCCATTTTTGGAGGTTTTCCGCCCCATTCATTCGGGTGGGCCCAATTTAAAAGATAAACCCCCAAAGAGACCAACCACACTATATTGAGACCTTTCATTTGATATATAGATCGCCTGAGCTGTAGCCTCGAATCTTATATATATATATATAAAACATACCACAGAAATTAATATATAGATGATAAATTTAGTTATAATTATATTGTTTGTTTTCAGATAAAATGTAATAAAGCTACTAAAATCTGACTCAGGACATTTGGACATATTTTGGCATTAAAAGTTGCACACTCAACGACACCTTGTATTTGTTAGATCCAACTTCGGCCGAAACGAGATGAGTAACATCCGCTGTAAATGGCTTCGCTACGTCTCCTCCCATCATCCTCACCTTGTTCTCTATTTCCATCTGCGAATCAAAAACGTTCAATCACAAATGTGAGAAAATATTTAAAATTTCTCTGTCGTTTACTCGTTTTTGTTTACACAGAATTACTATTTCTAACTAATTGATTATTATTGTTAGCTTTCATAAAGAGCAAAGCTGTGTGTGCTTGTAAACCAAAGTTGTCCATAAGTCGGCTTAGTTAGAATTACGTTATGCTGCTTCAATGTAAAATGACCCAAAAATTAGGTCACATGTCAAATGTTTTGTTTTTTATAAAAACAAACGCTAAATATATTAGACTTTTATATTCTAGCACCAAAAGAAAATGTTAAAAAATATAAAAATCTAATTTTATAACCCCCAGACCCACTTTTCTGGCTAGAAACTAGTACTGCAATTGAGAAATACTTGTATTTTCAAATTCCGATAGCAGCTCGTCGAAGCTGTCATGTTGCTTCGGTTTTTTCTGTTGCCAAACCCAGATCTTCGTCAGGAAGAGCCATCTACTAGACTTAAACATAACTTCAATGTGTTCTTGCAAAGTCCATAGCAACTAACATTTATGCGGTTGCTAAGTGTTTTGTAGGGATGTGACAAAAAACAATGGCAGACTTTAACAGTGATTTTCTCAAGGTTATGTTTTTCAGTGCGTAACCTGCACCTCAACTTCAACGTGAGTTACCTCAGCTTAGAAATAACGTAGAGTGATGAACTTGGTATCAAAATGATCCTCATGCAATGGAGATTCAGGCTGTGTGAATAACTAGAAAAGCTTAACCGCTGACTTATGGATGATTTTGCTATGCAAGCACACACATTCTAAAATAAATCAACGTTAAAACTGCCCAGTGCCTATCCAACCAGCATTTTCATACTTTCTTACAGCAAAGTTTTACACAAATCTTTGAACTCATTAATTTTTTCACAATTTCTTTAACCCGTAACAATATGTGGATGTTTTTTAAATGAAAATAACTGTCAGCCACGTAAGCGAAGACGTGGCTATTTATTCCAACACAATCATCTGCAATGTTTTAACTTTAAAACGATAACGAATTAAGTAAATGCCCAGTCACTTTTTATAATTATGAAAACCAACAATTTAAGCAGAAAAGATAATTAAATCGAATACCCTAGTTTTTATGCGCGCGACTACAAGAAATAATTATAATTAATTAATAAAACGTGTTAGAACTCATCAGTATGAACATTTCCTGTACAGTATCGGCACTCGCCAAACGTCAACTGCGTATTGTGAATGACGTCACGGCAGGATTGGGTGAAAAGCATTATGGGATGTCTGTGCCTGTATTTACATAGTAAATGATACAGTAATTATACTGTACTGACTTGTATGACGAGTTGTCGCATGTTGAACTGTGGCTAACACAAAAGTTTGTGTTGTACAACTTTTCTGCCCGTTACACGTGTGCAAAATACCCGGAAGTGGACAATAAACGGCTAGCAATGGCTTCTTGCATGTAAAACGAGGTATTATAGTTTTCTGCCCGGACGTTATCAGTGAATGGCCGCCCGACCACTGAATTGCGTATATACAGCAATTGGGTGTAAATAAAATCCCAAATTATTTATATAATTACATAATTATTTTACAAAAGCAAATGAAATGTCATTTCAACACATTTTCTTAAAGTTCCGGTAAAAATTGTTGGGGCGGTTGGGCTTTTGCTTTAAGCAACAACCTACCCAATAAAAATATAATATGTAATTTCTGGACCTGAACACTAATTTTATACATTGCCTTTTCATTAGGTAGATTTGTGAACATGACAATGTTATCATAGAAATGATTCAGATGATTATGTTGAAATAAACAATCATGTCTTTGTTTAAGCAGACACTGGCAATTTCAAGAATTTGTTTTCCCCCGTCACTAATCAGTTCTTTAAATTCAAAATTTACTGTAAACTCAGTATAAATACAAACTCTTGTTTCTCTGTCTATGCTCGTGCAGTTGATGTTCAGCCCACGCATGGCAAGGGATATTAGCGGCATTTTAACCTTTGGTAACGGCTGAAAGAAAACTTCATTTCATAAGATAATTATGGAATTCTCCAAATTGCTAATAATGCTGTTTCAAAATGTTTCAGTAATAGGATGTAATTATAACAAAAAAAAAACGAACTATATATATATATATATATATATATAACTATCATCACTTATCTAACTTAAATACTATATGTTTATGCAACTACATTAAATTTGTGTTTATGTACATTTATGTTGTACCATTGGGTATATACATCAAAGTCTGATGTTCTGTCTTTAGTTTAAATTATTGAATTTGACTTGTAATAATGTATTTTTAGTATATGAGTTTATAGCGTTATATGTGTATGTAATTATAACTTTGTAATCAGTGTGTGTGTGTATTATGTGAATTGTAATTGTAACTGCAAGTACCCAACAAAATATGAAATAATTATGAGCTGCATAAAGGAATATTCACTTAAAAGTAATGAAGTGATTTTTGATATGTTATATAAAGAATCTAATATTAATAATTGTGAACTCGTGAATTTGGAAGTCATTAGAAATTACAAGTGAAGCAAAACAACGAAACGGAAAACACAATACCTGCTTTACCAAGATTTACACCCCCCGGTTCCTAACTTTTTGGATTCCTCGTACCCCTAATTTTTTACAGTACAGTGTTCCCCCACTTATTGCATTCCATTGCAGACTCACCCGCGATAAGTGAATTTCCGCGAAGTATGGACGCTAAATCCATCAATCAACGAATCGTGTGTTGTGTACAATCTCAAGCGGGCATAAGTACTACATTTCGTTTTCGGTGTGTATTCATCCACCGAATAAATACACTATTTACTGTAAATGGAAATTTTTTATGAGTTATAATATTCTTGTAATGTTAGAATTAATATTTTTAATATATTTTTATACATTTTGTGATTTTTTATGCAAAATTCCTCAAATCTATACATTACTGTACAATACGTACTACGCATGTGCAAAAATACTTAAGACGGAGTACCGCAGAAATCCGCGAAACAGCAAGTCCGCGATAAACGAACTGCAAAGTAGTGAGAGAACACTGTATATAACACAATTTTTTGAAAGTGTCAAAGAGGCTTCTGAGGTACCCCTTGTGATATTCGCTGGATCCCCGTAGAGGTACTTGTACCCCAGGTTGGGAACCGAGGTTACAAAATAAACAAGAACAGTCAAATAACAATTAAACCTAAAGAAACTTTCAGTTTTTGAACCTGGCGTACAAATAAAAGCAATTTAGGCGATTAATCGTCTAAAAAGATGCACATACCATCTCATTTTGAAGACATGTTAATAAACAACTTGGACCAACAATCCTGCAAAGAAAAAGAAAATTTGACAATATCAAACGTCACACACAACCACATACAATCACAAATAAACATCGATTTTATAAAACCATGTAATTATGCATAACAATTTTAATTTTTATTTCTAATTGCATGAATTATTATTTTTTCAAATGAAAATGAAATCATTTTGATTTTGAGCACGATTTAGTTACGCCATTATAATTACATTACATTACTATCATTATCAATGTCATTCACAAATTGTCTTTCAGCGTTTGACTACATTTCAGTTAAAATTATTTACTTCTCTGTTGTATATATGTGTAACCAGACCCAATCCTAAACTGCAAGTCAAAACAATCTATTTTTTAAAATATTGAAAGGAAACATACCATTTTTTCAAAAATGACTTACGTGAAAGAATTATTTCCACACAAACACAATTTGCTGTCAAACGCGCCACCAGTTCTTCGCTGTTACATGCATTTCGCCATTTGCTAGTTAAATGGGCACTAATGCCTGCATTTCGGAAAAGCACTAGACAAAAACAGGTGTTATACCTCTCATTTCAGATGTGTTCATTTGTGACGAACTACATACGTTCGACAGCTCATGTGTGAGCATAGCGGTATATTTGAAATTTGAATTTTTATCTTAAAACTTGCCTAGTTTTAGTACAATACACTGAATATCTTACAGCAGCACTGTACTTCAATTTTCGCTTTCACAAACACGTGTAACACGTTCGCGGAATATTTTTGCTGTTGAAAATTATGTTAGTTTGTGATGTTATCAATAGCTGAGCCCGCCTCCCGTTAATTAAGTTTTTAATATATTATTTAATTATCAGAAACACTTTTGCAGTATTGATTGTATTAAAATGTATACTTTTTATCGGACTTGAAAATGGGGTAGTATATGAAAACTCACCCTGTCTGTGTAGTTATCGCATCGCAAACGAGTACGAATGAACAGTATAAATAAACAAATAGTTATTAATTAAACATACCGACAGGCCAAATTTTTCAGATGCTCGAATGCTAGTGAGCAAAACGAGTGAAAGACGTACAAGGAATTTTCTCTCTCTTTCGCCGAGAGGCACTCTTCTTCCGTGACCCAGCTTGGTTCAAATTCATATTCTACCAGTGTCTAAAACAAAAAGCAAACAGATGCTTAAGTGCCGAAAGCTCACATCCAGATAACTAGCTGCGGTGAATATACAGTGTTCCCTCACTTATCGCGGGAATTCCGTTCCAGGCCCACCCGCCATAAGTGAGTTCCGCGAAGTAGGAATACTTATTTTAGTAGTTATACATTATCTTAAGCATTCTCTGGTTGGTCGCTTTCCATCAATCAACTAATCGTGTGTTGTGTACAATCTCACGTCAGCAAGTAGCATCTCAAGCGGGCGCAAGTACTACATTTCGTTTTTGGTGCGTATTCATCCACCGAATAAATACACTATTTACTGTAAAATGGTAATTTTTATGATTTATAATATTTTTTTAATGTTAGAATTGATACTTTTAATATATTTTTATACATTTTGTGATTTTTTATACAAAATTCATCAAATCTATACATTACTGTACAATACGTACTACGCATGTGCAAAAATACCTTAGACAGAGCACCTCAGAAACCCGCGAAGCAGCAAAAATACAGCGATAAATATTTTACATTAATTTGAAAACCCGCGAAACAGCGAGTCCGCGACAAACGAATCGCGAAGTAGCGAGGGAACACTGTATACAAAAGAATGCAGCATAGACGTGTATCATTGATTATTTTACATTTTACCTGAAAAGCCTCTTCTAGAATGTTCACACACTCTTGATTTGGCGAACTTTGCTTCACGCACTTTACTTGACAGCTGTCGGCCATTTAGCTTATTTGTAAAAGCAATCAATCCTCCATCTGATGTCGACCTAGCGAAATGACTTTGTGCGCAAATACACTGAAAAAGAATTCCATTGGTAAATAACTGTACCTCGTGTAAGAGTTATCAAAATTTGCTTGTACCATTTTAACTATCATCACATTGTTGAAAAGAACTATAGAAAGGCATGCTAAGGAAGTCAAGAAGTGCTTAGTAACTTAAATTAAATTGGGTCTACTTAGTAACTAGATAGGCGACTGCCGGGAAAACAGTTTTTGGGCAGTTTCATCTACTGTATGCAAAGGCTCAAGGCCTGGGATGTGGGGGTTTTTTATGTTAAAATACCTCAGACATTTACACAATTTCAACACGCTCTAAATATTAACCTAGGAATAAAGTAAACTGTAAGCAGCCCAAATTTTAGTGGCGCTTTTGTAAAACTCGTAAAGATCATTTAGCACAAATATATTAAATGGTTTAGTAGTTGCCGAGAAAATAGCATATTATATAAGGTGGAGCACGACAGAATCAATTGAAAATTATCATGCTGTTGTGACAGACGTTTTTGAATAAAAAATGTCATTCCGCTTAGATTACAACAAATAGAAAAATTAATGACGGAAATAACTTTGTTATTATACGTGTATGTCGATGTAGTCGAACTTTAGTCTGCAAGAGTTCAGGCAAAAATCAGCAAAACACTCCGAATAAAAACCCTGTATGGGTTAAATTCACTCGTACGCAGAGGTCATCTGAAGCTCAACATAGCCATTTTTTTTAATATCTTTCGTCGGATGCATATAAACCTTACTACTATGGGGAATGAAGTCAACGAACATTGGCAACTACCCATTTCAAATCTCTATATGAATTGATATTTTAATTAATTGGGAATTATGTGTGGCTTGCTTTCAATAGTTGAAACAGACTACCATAAATAAAAATGAAAAAAACTCGTACTGAACAATTTATTTACATAACTCATAATTAAATGACAGCAAAATATGAAAAAATTGTTGAAATTCAATTAGTCACACAAATTACAGCGCAAAATTTAGATGACTTACTAACAAAATTTAAATACAAAAGAAAATAAAGCAAACAGAAAACAAATAAATAAGAAAAATGTGTGTAATTTTATTTCTAAAACATAACAAGTCTACATAACCAATATCCCAATCAGTACATTACATAATTTTTCATCAAACTACTCTCAAATTTTCACCTTAAAAGTATTTACATTACTACTGTACTACTTTACAATCTACTAGTACACACGGAGTACAGTAGTACAATATTTACAATATTAGAACATATTCATTACACACTGACTGTTCAAAGTATTTCAAAACCATAAAAATGATTTTAATGTTGCTAATCATTTGTATGACAAAATAAATACCATGTTATAGCGGGATACCACTAAAATATTTTCTGCTTGGCAATCATACAAAAAATATAGCTTAGCACAATAATATCATTTTGTACAAAGTACAGCTTGCAAGCTAAATTAAACTCATTTATTTTAAATTTTAAAGAGAAAACTGGATGATTGTGTAAACATTAGCGCTCTAAAATATTGAAAACAGCAATAGCTTTTTTAAATCAGAGCTTAGATTAAACAATAATTACCTCGGATACTCATACTTAAACTTTCAAAGCTACGCGCGGCTCAGTGAACCTACTGAGAATGGCAGCGGCACCTTTCTGTCACGTGCGTGTGGCCAACAAATAGAAGGCGGTACAGTGATAGCCATGATCATGAACCGCAGTGTTAGTATCAGACGTCATATGACGTAGAGTCCATTTTCGTGACATCATGCGTTTAAGCAGTAACACTTACGCAAACGTACTCGAAGATGTCTACCATTGCACAAACTGTGGTTAGTTTCTGACATAAGCAATAGCTGTGTTCGGTTGCCATTAATTAACTTTCTACACTAATTATTGAAATATAAGAAACAATTGCTAACTTTTATAGGCAAGAAAATGTAGATTTTGGACAGTAAATTAAAATGAGATTGAGTCTAAACAATCGTTCGGTTTTCCTTTAAGCGGCAATATGCATTGACAACACAGCATTTCTATCTTAGACATTAATTAATTTAATTGAATTTATTTGTTTCATACAAAAAACAATACACAGCAAAGTATAACTGACAAAATAGTAATTAAAGAGGAAGACGGGGTAGAGAAACACCCTACGGTCACTGAGCATCCACCCCTCACTCATATACTATGTGATAAAAATGCAAGTTGGGAGAATTACACACAAATTATATATAAAGAAAATTCAACAGCAATTATTACAAATTAGTGGTGGGGTGATTATTTGATTATAATCAATTTAAGCTTTTATTTCCAATTATCAATTCAATTGCCGATACAAATTGATACAACAAAAGATAGATGAACACCGATTGTGCTACCAATGTCATTTGTACTTATTTTTTGGACAAAAAACGCACAGTAAACATAGCTGACATTGTGGTGAAATCAGGCAAAATGACACAACCTTAGTACAGTAACTTATCAGCTTGGCAATGCTGCTCATATATGTACACTTTTAAATTTTTCTACCAACATTTTAATTAAAACAGCAATGGTTATGGTAATAAACCTGTTACTCTCAAAAAGTTATTTGTTAAAAATTTCAAAATTACTAATTTTTTATGTACAACGCCACTTATAATCAATCATCAAATCAGTTTTACACCCCATTGATTATAAAACTGAAAACACGTGTCTCACCATTACTACAAACTTCAATGCACCAAAACAAAAAACTACAGCACTTCTCCGAGCTCCACAGAAAAAGAAATCAGAATTACGGCAGAAAACTTTGATCATAATTGCTTTATAACTCATTCATTATTTTATTCTTTATAAACGTTTATTCAAGCAGCTTAAATTCAAGTCATTTTTTCTCTTTCTTTCATTGCTGAAAAATACAGCTTAATTAACTGTTTATTTGTATCACTGCAGTTCTTTTTAATTAGTTAATCAACTTATCTATGTTAATACAAATTATAACAAAAACGTTAGTTATTATTATTTTGCACAAAGCTGATTCGAAATAATTTTATATGTATGCATTATTTGACATGTATGTACTCTATTGAGTTTTGCCAATGTACATTACAAGTATTTGAGCAACAAATTAATTTGAACATTTAACATTGATACACTTTCAGAAAGTAAGCATAATTTAACTAGTGTTTTACATTAAAATGTTTTAGAGCAAGCAAAGTTCTTTCGAGAAAACAGCTAGGGCTCCAAATTTCACAAAGTTGCTAAAATGCGAGTAAACGATATAACAACAAGAATAACAGTTTGGCCAACACCCCACAGAAATGCATAGAATGTTGGCATCACAATACCGGCAGATATGTACACTCCAGCAATGGCTGCGCTTGTAAGAACGCCACCTGTCAATGGCGATATCACTCCCATTCCCAGAATAACTATAGGAACCCATCGGCCAATTTTGTGACTACGAAGCCGACAAAAAGAAATTCCTGAAGCAGCTATATGGATGAACAGAGAGGAAAACAGTGCCCACAGAAACACTTGATACCATATTTGTCCAAATTTGACCAAAGGTTTATCTCGAGTAAAACCAATTACATTTAGTACCGAGTCAAAAACAGATTCTTGTTGATAAGCCTCGGCTTGTGCAAGTTTGATATCTTCATAATTCATTGTTAGTATCCAAAACTCTGGTATCACTATGCTGAACAAGAGAGTCAATACTTTTATATAATCTATACCCGAAGAATCTATGCTGAAGATTGCTTGTAACCTTTTGTCTCGATTATTTTTCTGCCGCACATCGCACAAATTCCTTTTTTATATGCACACCCTTGACAATAATGTGAACCAACTTGATGCACTGACGATTTACAAATTTTGCACTTAGTAAACTGCGAGGTCTCTCCGTAGGGAGCGAATCGAGCTTTCTTGGCAGTTAATGCTTTATTTTCACCCACTTTTCTGCCGCCGAATTCGGTTGTATTCCTTGCACCAGTTTTCCACGGATCCGGCGTTATTACTTTTCCTAACTTCTTCTCACACTTTGGGCAAACCATTTTGATAAACGGATAACGTCTTATTCATAACTCTTAACTAACTTCGAAAGCGGTGATTTCTCCACAAAATCTTTAATCGAGCTGTTCATTTGTTGAGTTTTCATGGTGCCGCCATCAAGCGACAAAAAAGAAAGCTATTTAGAAAAACTTATTTTAGTGCTAATTTTATTTTCACTTTTTTCGCGCTCATAACTGTTGCACATAATTACTTTACTTTTGCACGATAATATTACGATAACGTCAAAGTGACCAAAATAAAGCTCGGCTTCAAATATTCACAAAAGAGTTATTAAAAATTGTCATTTAATTATCCAAAATTCACCTCTGCAATAACTGTCTGCTTCAGTGACAGCAAATAGGCAACATAGCAACATACATCGTTTCTGAGCTCGAAAACAGTGAACAGATAGGTAAATACCATCACATCGCAATAATGAACGAGAAGACATACATAAATTCAGAATGCAACTTGCAAGGAACTGCAAAGCTGAGCTAAATTTCCAAAACCTTAGAAAGAAACAAAGTTAATAACAAAAACTAAATGTTTAACATTCATTACTGACCTCAAAAGCTATTTCAGTGAGCAGAGATCTTGTAAAATATCTGTGATTGCATTTATGGGTATTCACATCATAGAGGGGAAGCCAGATTCTACAGCGTGTATAATTTATTCCTTCTTTATTATGAAAACTCAATTTTCCGTACACAGAAAAAATGATTTGACAATAAAGTGCGGATCCGTGCAAATACGTGGCTTTCTGTGCGGACACAGTGGAAATGACGAACACATAAAACAATGATTTACAAAAGCGCACTATTGCTTCATTTCTTTTCCGTGTGAATCATACAGAAAAAGTCCGTGTCTACGCGGGCACAGTGAAAACGCGGCCTTAGTGGTACAGATGTGATAATGCGCTATGTTCCGATCGTGCCACAATCATCAATACTGAGTACACCCTAGCTCATTATGCATTTCGTTTCGAATTAAAAAACTAGAAGGAAAACTTAGGAAACAAACTAATTTCCTGAATTTGTTTCTTATAGCAGAAATTAGTAATTAAGTTATAAGACTATTTGTACAAAATTACCAGTTTTACTACATAGAGCCAAGTAGCACAAAATCTTTTTCAAGCTATGAAAGTATAAAGAAGATTCTTAGATTTTTCGTGCAAAATTCTGCAGAGTTTCACTTATTACAGTAGTAAAAGTAGTACTAAGATTTTATTTACTGTTCGTTATTTTCTTTACTAAAGAAAAATTAGCCAACGGCTACTTTCCGACAAATTAAAGAAAAAACAAAATAAGAATCCTAAAACAATGCACACAATTATGAATTCAGAATGCATTTGACTGCGCACTGCAGGGCTGGTAGGCATATCAATAGATGTAAGTATATGTAAATACGTATACTATGCATAAATATATATATATAATATATATATGTATATATATACCAAGCAAATGTATGTACAGTAAACTACTGTACAAATTACTGGTCAACCTCTATCGTAGTCTGAGTAGCATGGTTAATAGAATTCGGGAATAATAAATTTGGAGCCATAAACCCATACAGTTATAATATAGATCTAGTCATTTATGACAGAGAATTTGGTTGAAAGAGAATTTTAATGTAAAGTTCTGTCATATTTATCTACCTTGTAAGATAAGCCACAGATTCTATTCTCACTTGCACTGGTGTGAATGTAACAATTACGTAAACTTACGAACCCATTTGTGCAGTTATTTCAACGATAGTCTGGGGGAAATAGCGTGCATTTAGACGGATAGGTATGAATGGTGATTAATTATACCGTGAAAGCCTTGGAAGAGCAAAAAACAGCTTTTGTTGTACAGACTGGCCAGGCTGCTCCTGCTTATCAGCAACATGGAATGTACAGAATTAGTAGTTTAAACCTTCAATTCCTGTACAGTCATACATTCATTTTCGAACGTCTCAGTAATTGTAGCAATCATCCATGCCACTAACTGTTTTTTTACTACATCTACTGCTAGACTTTGAAAGAAGTGCACTGAAGAAAGAAAAGAAAGCACAAGGAGGACAGCTACTGACTTAACTCACCTTCGTGGTGAGTAAACACTGATTTTCGTCTCTTGCACCAATCTCTCATTCACTGAGTAGCTAGCCAAAAAACACCCTTGTCCAGTTATTCGTTGTTGGTTTGCTCCCCTCCCAATATACCAAACTGGTATTAAAATAGGTTTCTTGCAAGGAGTTACGAATCAAGTTTATGTTTGAAACTATTTGCATTATTTGCGCTCACTAATGATTCCGGTAACGAGTTCTACAGTATCACTTCGGCTTGTGAAAAACTATGCCGATACTTTTCAGTATTATTTTTTTACCCTATGCTTGAACAATTTAACACTATACTCACATGTGATGCTTCTATAGTATTAATTTCGGCAGTCTTTTACCGCTAAGCGATCATATCGAAATCGGCAATCGCTCGGCGAAAATCGAGCGGGACCTGAATCGTAAAACTAAAAGAGCGCCTTAAATTCATCACATAAATTTCAACCAAAACGATTTTAACACACTATTAGATACCAAAAATACAGAAACATGGGAGATTGTGGGTGACACGGCAGAATGGTCTAAAGTGACTGTAAGAGTCTAATTCATCTCAACTCCAGAAATGAGATGAATGACGCTAGACAAGTTATACGACTCGCGTCGACAGGTCTGAAAGGAGTCACGTAAGTAAATGTTGCGCCTTACTTAAACCAAAAATCATATTTAACAGCCCTTTCTGTTATTCATTACCGAAAATGACGAATCAATCACTAATAAAAAGCACATACCAAAATTAGATCCTACTCACCGTTTCTCAAAACAGGGAAATAAGAAATTGGCGCTTGTCAACGATTTTTAGTTTATAATACGGGAAATCCTATTTGTCGGGTAGCTCAAGTGATTTCGAGATAGCAGAGCGACCACTCTGTCGGAGAACTGTATTGATGACATTTGAAAAGGCGAGTTATCTGGTTATAATACAGCCAGCTTGCAACACTTCCAGAATATCAAATAGAATTGTTTAAGATAAATAACAGAAAGTTTTCATGCCAAGATTGTACAGTAAAAAAGTACAAGATTGATAAGGCAGCAGCTGCAACATGGTCTGGTGTATGTAGTAGGGGTGAGCATTTTCTACCAGAAAGCGAATTCGAATCGAACCGAATTTGTGACTGTCGAATTCGAATCGAACCGAACTTCAGTGTTTCGAATTCGAACCGAATTCGAATTGAGATTGAAAGATTTTCGAACTAGTTTTCGAACCACCAGTAAAAATTAGTCTTACGAAGATCACTAGACTTTGTTCTGCAATAAAACGACTAGTAATTTGTTTAAAATTGGGCACAGAAATCACTGCTAAATCACGCTAATTGCATGTTGTTTCAATCGTTTTAGTGATAAAGAACATATGTGATTGAAGTGCTGAATTATTCGAATCTATAGTTTTGGATTTGAATCGAGTTCGAGCTAACAAAAACTCGTTCGAATCGAATTCGAGCGTTCGAATTCTTACGTTCGATGCTCACCCCTAGTATGTAGTGAACCACAAGTGTGTTAAGAAACTGTTAAGAACTGACAAAAATGTTAAGAAACTGAAAAGTAAGCTAAAGGAGTGTGATGAATTCAATAGACATCTCTCCGATGAGATCCGTAAATCACAAAGTGGGTTAGCTGATGTTTTACAACAGAACATTGATTTGGGAGATAAGATAAATGAGCAAAAAAAAGAAATAGCTGAATTAACTAAATGCCTGTTCATCTTGGAGAATGATTATGAAAAAGCACAAAACCAACAGAAGGATCAAAATAAGTCAAATGCAAGTGAAATGGATAGAGTGAAACAAGAGTGTAGTAAGTACAAGGAAAAGTTGGAGAATAAAGTGTCGCAAGTACTTGAAAACAGTAGAACTATTGCAAATATGAATAAGTACGTTGAAGACTTGAGGATGACCAATGAAACGTTAGAACTCGAAAACGCATCTAATGGTAACAAAAATTGAATGAGACAAAAGGCTGTGGTGAAAATAAGTGATGATGTGTGCAGTGAAGGAAGTGATGATGATGGTGAAGGAAAGGTTGATATAAATGATGTGAATGATAATCATAATCACTTTAGTGAAAGTGATAAAGGTATTATGCAAGCAAATGCAAAAACGTATGCAGTGCTACGCACAAAGGCTATATTGTGAGTTCCGACATTACTTGTTAAAAGATGACCATATTGAAGATGCAAGCTTTTGTAAAAGTAGAATATCCCAACAGAGACTCTTGTGTCACACATTTCAAAGGGGTCTATGGTGTGAACGCGGGCATAGTTGTTATTATAGACATTATTATTTACCAGGTGAGGAAACAAATCATGGTGATAGAAAAGGTAGTTCTGAGGAATCCAGTATAAGCAGAGAATTGTGTTGGAACTTTGAACAAGGGATAGAATGTCCCACAGGTGACGGTTGTAGATTCAGACATAGATATACTGATTGGGAAAATAAAGAATACGAAGAAGGAAGTTGGTTGCCTAGTTACCAAAGAAACCTTAACACAAATAGATCTGGGTATAATAGGCAAAGACCTTTTCAAAGGAGAAATGGGTTTTCAGTAAACATAGATAATTTAGATAGTAGAAGGGGGAAAAATCAGTTAGAAGAACTAAACAGCAAAGTAAATTTTTTAATGAAAAGACTAAATCCAGTAGAAAATCATATATACCCCAACAGAGATATATGGAATTAAGCCCACGGGCAATATTATCCAATGGATTCACAACAAATGGGGGCTCAGCAAGTCAATTCCCAACAGTAAATAAGCGTAAGGAAAATAAGAAAAAACAAAGAAGATCTACAAAAAAAGAAAAATATAAAGATTTCAAAATTTTATATGTATAAATATTCGGGGCATTAAATCTAAATTAGAGTCCCTAAAAGAAATTGTTTGTAAGAAGAATCCAGTCGTAATAGCAATAGTCAAAACATACATGCTCTTAGCAATTTTAAAAGAATTATTCGATGTGACAGTATGTGTGAATTTACAAAATGATTGTGGTGAAACACAGGAAATTTTACCTGGTAATTAATAATAATAAATTTAAAATTCGTCTTGGAGTAATATATGCCCCACAAGAAACTTGAACATAAACACAGAACTATTCATTGCAGCAATATATTGCCCAATCAATTATGAACGTATAATAACTTCAAATTTGAGTGTGGAAGACTAGTGCACAAGGGAATTTAGATTTAGATTTATTTATTCATCTATTTAGCACAATACAAAAATACAAGTTAAGCAATTACAGACTAACAATGCATTACAGTACTATGAGTGCAGCAGTAGAAAATAACTTATGAGCTGTGCTCATCATGGATAAGACAAAAGTAATGACATAAACAACAACAAAAGTAAATTAAATAAGACGAAGCACACCGAAGCGAGAAAACGATAATGGCGATGTTGATGATGATGATAATAATAATGATGACAACGATGGTCATATTAATGCTGATGACAATGTTCATGGTTTAGTTTTTATAAACTTTTACTCAAATAGGTGAAACAAATACTACTCAAGTCATTTTTTCCTTCTCTTTTCTTACTGAAAAATACAACGTATAACTGTGATATTTAATTATTTAGCTAACTTATCGATGTTAATACAAATTACAACAAAAATGTTAATTATTATATTATTACAATGACTGAAAATAAACTTTTGCACAAAGCTTACAATTTTGATTTAATTTTAAATGTTTGCAATTTTTGATATGTATGTACTGTATCGTGCTTTTGCAATGTACGTCATATATTTGAGCAATAAATTGAGTTGAATTGAATTGCTGCTACTACTACTACTACTACTACTACTACTACTACTACTACTACTACTGCTGCTGCTGCTGCTGCTGCTGCTACTACAACTACTACTACTATTCGTAAAATTTTGGCAGCCGTTATACAGTGCACGACATGCTCAGCATTCAGGCCGTTATCAATATTATCTCTCAACAGACAGACATACTGTGATACTAGTCGTGGATCAAAAGTCCCCAATCCACAATGAAAAGATTTTTCATATTGCATGCTTAATAACAACTTAACAGATTAGTTTTTACGTAAGTTTAGACTTTAGGGGCTGCAGCGCAGTTTTAAAAATTAACATATATTTTATCCAAACAATGTTATTTTAAATATTACTTTAGCAGTTTTTCGTTAAGTTATCCTCGTTTGACACCTTTGCTTAGTTCTATAGTAGATGACACGTAGCAAAGTTGTTGCTTTTTATTAAGGTTTTCTGAATTTCCCTGAGGCAAAATATTGTAAGTAACCGGCACACAGGCGTCTCTTTTTTTCCTGTGGCGTTTTACCTACTTTTCTATTAAATCATTTTTTCCTGTGTCATTTTTACTGTGCCACTTTTTCCTGTGCCATTTTTTCCTGTACCATTTTTACCGTGCCATTTTTTTCTGTGCCTTCCAGTGCCATTTTTACCGTGCCACTTTTACCTGTGCCATTTTTTCTGTGCAACCACGCACATGACATGAGTAAAAATTTGTGACAGACAACTTGCTACAGACAGATTTTGAAGTGTGTGCGCTGGGTATTGTGATTGTCTGACCAAAGATTTAATGTGTTTTGAAAAGGAAAGGGAAAGTGGAATGTTTACTATTGAATTTGTCATTCTTCAAATTCAAAAGTTTTTGGTTAATGTATTGTAATTGCCAGGATACTGTATTTTGCTTTTTTTACCTTTTTTCTTTCTTTTGCAGTTCGCATACATAGTCTCTTTATACTTATAGATATATGTTATAACTTCCATAAACAAACAGGTGACATAACTATTACTTCTCTTAATGTTACTGATTTAAATTTCATCTCACTATGTTTAGCTATGTATATCTGATAACCTTAACTTTGATTCAAGTTAAATTTTATCTTGCAAATGTTTTTTTTTAACATTAAAATATTTTCTTTTTCATCTGATTTTGTGTTTTGGACCATATATGATTATTTTTAATGCATGACTATTTTTTCTTTAGGTACGACTGGTTTTTGTTTTTTGTCGTTGTTCTATTTTTATTTTTTGTGTTTATGGACATTTATGTCTTTTTCATAGTTGTGTTTTTCTGTCATTAGTGCCTTTTTTGTTTACTTGTCTTTCTGAGAAGGGTGGTTGACTCGTTAACCTTTGGTTGTTCACCACCCTTTCTCCTATATTCATTTGTATTTTTGTATATTTTATTGTTAAATTAATGTAAATTTATGGAGAAAAATAAAAAATTACTTGCAACTTGAAATGTTCTGGTCATCCGTTACCGATGACATTGCTACAGTTAAATAAGCTGTAGGGAATAAAATTTATTTCGTATTCTTCAGTTTTGACTATAGGTAGTTTCAACTTGTTGGTGTTTCTAGTATTGTAAATACGCACAGAAAACTGTATACTTACATATTCATGCTTTTGTCAGTGTAATTGCAATGGACAAGGAAGTCCTAGCTGGGGATGAGGCTGATCAGTATGTAGAACAACCGTTACCAGCTGCCGAATGTCATCCTGATTTGCAGGTAATTTTCAGTAATGTGTGTAAATGGTTTCTTAATTACCAAACAATTTGAAACTGGACTGCTGTTTATGATTAATTCATAAGCTTAAGATTTTGCAATACGACCACGAATGCGAGTGCTGACTTAATCTTTATGTGAAGATCATAATGTTGCCATTGCTGGATTCACCATGCTTGAATACGTAAGAATTGTTATTCATTTCAATGAAATCGCAAATTTTGACATTTTGACCCTGGGTCAGGGGTCAACCTGAACCTTTCTGTTTGTCTTGTCGAGATCTTTCATTTGATGTACTACAAGCTGTTTTTGCAATTGAAAAATGCCCGTGCCCGAACACCCAGTTTCAGTTTTTGGCCTTAGCAAAAAATTTTTGCAATCCAAATTACCCATATTTATCCACATGCAAGAAGCTAAAGCCACCTAACCACATTCCAGAAATTGTGGCCCTAATTCAAAAAGTAATTGTCCATGCTTGCCTGCTATTAGTCATTAAGGTTCTATTATTTAGACTTTCCTGACTGTCTGACCTGCTTTTCTATTAACTCACTTGCTATATCATCAAATAATGATCAGTGGTGAGCATAGAATGTTCGAATTCAATTCGAACAAGTCTTTTTAGTTCGAATTTGGTTCGAGCACAAAATTATAGATTTGAATAATTCAGCATTTTCAGCTACATACATTCTTTAGCATTAAAACGTTCGAAACATCATGAAATCAACACAATTTATCTGTGATTTCAGTTCACAATTTTTAAACAAATTATTAGTGTTTTACTGCTGAACAAAATCAAGTAATATGCATGGTCTTTGTGAGACTGGTTTTTATTATTTGAAAATCTATTAGAAAACCCATAAAACTGGATTCGATTAGGATTCGGGATCTCGAAATTCGGTTTAATTCAAGTTTGAAAGTCACAAATGCGATTCGAATTCAATTTCCGGTAGAGAATGTTCACCCCTAAGAATGATAACATTGTGCTGTACTTTTGTACATTGGTGGATTAAGGGAGTGGGCCCAAGGGACCTGGGCCCACCCTTTCACAGTAGCAGTTATAGCACACCAAGTGAATATCTTCTCTCAATTATAAGCGTTAGAACATTCAGTGGTAGATTTTTATGACTTATATTGAGTAAAAAGTTCTGCATTAATGATTTTAGTGTAAAAACGTTTGTGCCCTTTAAGTGATAAGTGAAGTTTTCGGCAAAGATATTGCTGTGCTCAATTATATGCTATACTAGTGTGTATACTAGTATACTGGTGTGTAATTAAGAGTCAAACGTTTGAGATGACATAATGAGTTTTAAACTATTGAATTTGCTTAAGGAAATAGTAAGAAAAGTGGTCTAAAATGACTGCAGCAGTCCCACAGTCCTGGTACGGATTATGCAAAACAAGGCATCATTGATAAATCTTTAGAGCTGATGTCAACATAGCACAATCTACTATCTTTCTTCCTACCATTTCCACTAACACATTTTTCTACCCTTCCTGTGTGATCTAACCTTTCTCCTAGTTCTTTTTTTGTTCACTCATCCATTCCTTTTTTTATCTGGTTCACATGACAGTGGGCTTATACAAGCCTTTGCTTCTCTAGCCCCACTGCAGTACAATTATTCTTTTATGATAACGATAGTGTATGAAACTTAATAATTTAATAAATTAACAATTTTGATGTCACCATGTATCGAATGTCTCTATATTGTACTGAATGTGATAATAATAAAACTAAACTAAACTAAAAATGAAATAAAATGCATTGGTAGCCGGGGTTACCCAGACCCCCTAGCAGCTTTTTCGTTGGGCTCACCCTTTTTCTAAAGTCTGTATCCGCCGTTGTTGTACATATGATTTAGCCGGCCACTGATGAGCTCGTAAGTTTTGCAAAACAAATACTGCACCTTGAAACTAGATGTGTGTTTTTAATTTTTTCTTGCAGCACCCCCTACTGGAAGTTATAGAAATTACAGTGCCAGAAGCCGAAAAAAGAACGTCAACCACGACTCTTTCTATGAAAGACACATATGTAGTCTATCTTGTACAAACTCGGTAAAATTATTCTACTTATCTTTTTAAGTACAGATATTGAAGGTGTGGCTTCATTAATCTGTGTTGTAGATTATACTGTGGAGTAATAGAAAAATCTTTTCAAACCGACCAAAATTAAACCTTTTTAACGGGGCTTCAGGATAACCATAACAAACAAAATGCTGCCACTTGTTGCACACTAAAACAATTACGAGACACGGGAAATGATTGCACGAAATATCCGTAACTAAATATATTGTTGCAGAAGTATGTGCAAATTCACTACGAACTGCTGAACGCAAAAGTGACGTTTCCACGGTATCTTTGCAACTAGGTAAACAGCCCATGGGCACACTGTTGTTCTGGGCAGCGGTAGGCGATGGATTGTGTGCGTCGAATGTACTGTTGCCATCGAGACTGGGTCTTTCATTTTCCAATTGCCGTCTTCTGTATTCCTGCCTATGGTAACTGGGCTGAAGATTTCGATTTCTGTATTTGATTGATATATGGTGTTAAATAAATGTATAAACTTTACTTTTTGTGTTATAATTTTTCCTATAATTTTAACCAATTCATTTTAATGTCCTGTCATGAAATTTTATTCTATTCCAGGATGGATGTCATTTTCCATTGTGCCATGAAGCTTCAGTCTTGAAAATGAATGTCATTTTTACAATTTTCATTGCGTACCATCTAGTGCTTGAGATGCTCATATTCATTTAAAGCCAATGTCCACTTGTAATTTAATAACAAATATTTATCGTTTAGTCTAGTATTGTATTTATATGTCGACAGCAAATCACAACGTGCATAGATTAGCATGAGCCTCTATGCTCGTGGGTCCCCCGGGCAACCGTCCAGCATGCTCATGCGTTAAGACGACCCCAAATCTTGTGCATCATTATCAAAGCTTTGATTACTTTTGTCAGAATAATAAATGAGAACGAGGCGAAGAAATTTATGGATGGTCCCTGTTCACTATGGCGACGTTACAGCGAATTTGAATTGCTTCGTAACTACTTTTTGTTCAGATATCCTCATGTCATCGTTCCGCCTTTACCGGAAAAAACTGTAAGCATCATGCTAACTGATAACTATTATATGAAATACCTTGTTGGCTAGTGTAATGTTACATTCCTAAATAGTTTCTTATAAAGTAGATCAGAGTTGTTTTGTATGAAGCTTATTATCAGATTGGAGGCTAAAATGACCATATTTTTCTGCACAAAATCTTAAAGTTATTGCATAATTGTGGCATATTATTATAACCATGCACTTAATAAGTAACTATAACATGAAAAAGTGGCATTAATAATTGCAACATTAAATTTTTTAAAACACAGTAAATGTCGCTAATTTATGCAAGCTATTATAACCATTCTTTTTTGAAATTATTGCTTTTTTCACGAAACTGTATCTACTAACTATGGTCAGCGCGCTTTTCAGAATACAATGAAACCAAAGTTCATTTAATTCTCAGTGACTAGCAATAATTGTTTTAAATGTTTTCAGTGCATAATTTTTTAAATAGTTGGTTTTTTGTTTCTTATTTAGGTTACTGTGTTTTTCAGTATTACTGTATAAACCCTGAAGTAAATTGACTATAGGCATTTTTACTATCTTCGTTTTTTACACAAATTTATTTTGATTTTGTAGCCGACGTTCACGTGGCAAAAATCTCCGAATGACAAACTTCATCCAGATTTTATAGACAGAAGGAGAGCTGGACTTGAGGTAAGCAGCAAGTACAGTAGGCTCTTAGTAGACAACAGACGAGCTGGACTTGAGGAAAGTAGCAAGTACAGTAGTCTCTTAATAGACAGAAGATGAGCTGGACTTGAGGTAGGCAGCAAGTACAGTAGGCGTAATAGACAGCAAGATGAGCTGGACTTGAGGTAAGCAGCAAGTACAGTAGGCTCTTAATAGACAGAAGACGAGCCGGACTTGAGGTAAGCAGCAAGTACAGTAGGCTCTTAGTAGACAACAAGACGAGCTGGACTTGAGGTAAGCAGCAAGTACAGTAGGCTCTTAATCGACTGAAGACGAGCTGGACTTGAGGTAAGCAGCAAGTACAGTAGGCTCTTAATAGACAGCAAGACGAGCTGGACTTGAGGTAAGCAGCAAGTACAGTAGGCTCTTAATTGACAGAAGACGAGCTGTACTTGAGGTACGCAGCAAGTACAGTAGGCATAATAGACAGCAAGATGAGCTGGACTTGAGGTAAGCAGCAAGTACAGTAGGCTCTTAATAGACAGCAAGACAAGCTGGACTTTTACTAAGCAGCAAGTACAGTAGGCTCTTAATAGACAGCAAGACGAGTTGGGCTTGAGGTAAGCAGCAAGTACAGTTGGCTCTTAATAGACAGCAAGACAAGCTGGACTTGAGGTAAGCAGCAAGTGCAGTAGGCTCTTAATAGACTGAAGACGAGCTGGACTTGAGGTAAGCAGCAAGTACAGTAGGCTCTTAATAGACTGAAGACGAGCTGGACTTGAGGTAAGCAGCAAGTACAGTAGGCTCTTAATAGACTGAAGACGAGCTGGACTTGAGGTAAGCACCAAGTAAAGTAGGCTCTTAATTGACAGCAGACGAACTGGACTTGAGATAAGCAGCAAGTGTTTACATTTGAATTAGAATTTATTGCTAAATTTACCATGAGCATAGATGTTTGCTATGACAGTTTACACAGAAAGCATTAAATTAACACAAATTTTAGCACAGAAAACCTTAATATATAACTAGCTAAACCCCACAAAAAGAATTTTGCACATAAACTCACAGCAACAACTCACACCATCCACAACACACCACAATACACCACTCCACAATCACATCACATGGTGATGATGAAATTGATGATGACAACAATGGCGACACCTACAACACTAACACCAACAGCAGAGCATTATAATGAAATCATGCAAAACATTTTGTATAAACTTGAAACTGTGTGCTATAGCAAATACTTTTAGACCCATCTACCAATGATCAATAATATGCAGTCATTCCTCATAGTTTTGTTAACTGCTTTTCGGGTGATAATAGGCTAACAGAACTTACTTATATGTACCATCTATAACGCAGTAGAATGGCGGGTGAGAACAATGCCTGGAACAGCTGTGAAATAGCTCTAACTCAAAGACAATGGATGTTCCAATTAGTGTGCACAGGGGGTAGAAAAAGAACTTCAAAATACACCCCTCACATTTCATCCAGTATACATCTCTCCCAACAAAACCTTCAACATTTTGTAGACCGATTCTTCCTCTTTCTGTGTGTGTGCTTTTTCCCAGCTTGCCCATACGGTTGCACAAATTGAGTTTTTCTAGAGGCTGTTTGGGCAGTTTTCTGCAAAATTTGCGTGGTTGTGTCTGCGGGGGGGGGGGGGTAATGCCCATAGCAGGATGCCATGGCCCTCAGGTGAATTCTAAATATGCCTACTACACACACCCTTGAATGATCTCTCTCTCTCTCCCTTTCTCTCTCACTCACTCTCACTGTTTCTAGATTGAGACAAAGTGCAAAAAGGTTGAAATTCAGCATGTTGATGAGTAATACGTCATTGGCAGATGTTAGTGCGATGATGTTATGATGATAATTAAGTCATGATAATATTTCCACAGCATGAATGTAGCCAAAATAAAAATAATTTAAAAATAAAATAACAGGCACAATTGATTGCCATTTATATTATATAGTTTTATAGAGATGAGATGACACTTGTGAGTGTGTTGTTGTTGCTGTTATTGTTGTTGCTGTTGTTGTTGCTGTTGCTGTTGTTATTGTTGCTGTTGTTGTTGTTGCTACTGTTGTTATTGTTGCTGTTGTTATTGTTGTTGCTGTTGTTGTTGCTCTTGTTGTTGCTGTTGTTATTGTTGTTGTTGTTATTGTTGTTGCTGTTGTTGTTGTTATTGTTGTTGCTGCTGTTGCTGTTGCTGCTGTTGCTATTATTATTATTTTTTTGTAGACATTCCTACATCGAGTTGCGGCGCATCCGGAACTATCTACCGACCCGTTGTTCCTGGGATTACTCACTCAGGAGGAAGGATGGCAGGAATCAGTTAATGACACTGGATTTCATTGTAGGGTACGTGGTAGTAATTTTCTTGCCTTCATAAATGTCAGAAAGATTTACTAAATTGCATTTACTTTAAAAACAACGTTTATTTTTTTCAGGTAGATACAAAGCTTAGAGCTGTTAACGTATTATTTGGAGCTCGGAAGCCAGATCAGTAAGTCCTTCTAGAATGAATCTCGGTTTGCCGGACCTTGCCCTACAATGTCTCCTTCTTTAGACATATGTACACTTACATTATCTTTAGAGGTCTTTTCTTTACTTCTGTTACATTTGGCATTTCGATGACTGGCATTTACCATTGTATGACTTGTTGATACAACATGTATTAAAGTCTTATTTCTTTTCTAGACGATTTGAAGATCTCAAGACTTATTGCAGTGATTTGGAGAGAAATATTATTACCCTGTTGAAGATTCGAGCAGTAAGTGCATAATTGTGCAACAACTTTTTCATTCGTGCGTGAAGAAATTGCTACAATTATTTGTTGGAAGAGAAACCGAATCCAAATATGTAAATGGGCTAATTAGTGAATGGCTAATTAATTGCAGTCATTACAATGAACATAGTGTCTTCGCATGCCCTATGATGTATTATAGTAAGGATGGAATGGAGTCATGTGGTGTAATGTAATATGTGAAAGGTAAACCGATTAGACTCGATCTTGTTTTAATTTACTGTCCGAAATATACATTTTTTTGCCTATAAAAGTTGGCAATTGTTTCTAATATTTGAATGATTACCTTGGAAAGTTAATTACCGGCGACTGAACGCTGCTATCGCTTATATCACAAACTAATGGTACTTAGCGATCTTAATAATAGCAGTTATAATACTATTGCCAGTGTACAGTAGTAACCTGTTTCGAAAGCATTACATGACATTCTGCGAATATGACTAGCATTTTTTTGTAATGTCCTATTAATTATTAGTAAGTTTAAGCAAAACTCACTGTTCAACACTATACGTTTTTATAAGCTTAACAAACAGGTCGATAAATGTCACCACCAATGTGTCCTTGTCTCTGTACTTTGATTTCGCTGTTACATGTATTTCGTCATTCGCTAATTAGACTGGCACTAGTGCGTGCATAAATTTCGGAAATGCACAGAACAAAAAACAGGTGCTGTACCCCTCAGTTCAGATGTGTTAGTTTCTGACGAACTATGCACATTCGACAGCTCATGCGTGAGCACAGCCGTAAATTTGAAATTTGAATTTTTATCTAAAAACTTGCCTAGTTTTAATGCAACACATTGAATATCTTACAGTAGCACTGTAAGATATTTTCTCTTTCACAAACACGTCCAACACGCTCGTGGGATATCTTTGCTTTTGAAAATTATGTTAGTTTGTGATGTCATCAATAGTTGAGCTCGCCCGTCGTCAATTAAGTTTTTATAAACTATTATTTAATTATCAGAAATGTTTTTGCAGTATTAATTGTATTAAAATCTATACTTTTTATCGGACATGAAAATGGAGTAGTATATGAAAAATCACTGTGTCTTCGTTTGATTATACAAAACTAATAATAACTCGTATTTCCTTCTCAGAGCAAATAAACTTTACATCTTTGTCTGGTTCGATAAATGCATCTGTAAGTGTCACCACACTTAGTGTGAGTACACACAGCAACATCTTGCCGCTTGAAATACCGTTCCTACCTATGTCCAAGTTGTCTTACGCCGTAAGTTGACAACCACCTGCATATGGAAAAAGAACATTCTGTGGTGATATGAGAGCATCTGTCTGGTAGACTTTCGCTGTGTATTTAAAAAATCAGTAAACTTACCAAATGTTATATTGTTTTTCGTCATCTTCACACTGTATTTTGCCGTGCAGAAAATGCTTGAGACTCTCTATGGAATTCATAACGTTCACACCAACCATGGTCTAGTGTTCAGCGAATGGAGTACGATTGAAAAAGATATGGGTGACGAATTGCAGGCGGCGGGACACCACATGGACATGTAAGAGTTAATTTAGATAGCATAGCAACTTGACATTTTTATATTGCATCATGTTGAATGATATGTGCTTGCAAATCAAAGCCATCCATAAGTCAGCATGGTTAAAACTACGTTATGATGCTTCAAAGTCAAATGCACCAAAAATTTTGTCAATTTTGTTTTTTTATAAAAACAAACGCTAAACATTTTGGACTTATGTATACTAATATCAAATTATCAAGAAAATATTCAAAAAATACTAAAAATCTAATTTTATAACCCCATACCCACTTCTCTGGCTAGAAAGTAGTACTGCAATTGTAAAAGAAACTTGTATTTTCAAACTGTGATAATAGCTCGTGGAAGCATCCATTTTGTTTCGGGTTTTTTCTGTTGACAAGCGCAGATCTTCGTCAGGAAGAGCCATCTACTGAATTAACTTCAATGTGTTCGTGTAAAGTCCATAGCAACCAATATTTGTACAATCACTAAGTGTTTTGTAGAAACACAACAAAAAACAATGGCAAACTTCAACCGTGATTTTCTCAAGGTTGTGTTTTTCAGTGTGCAGCCTGCACCTCAACTTCAATGTGGATTATCTCAGCTTAGAAATAACATAGAGCGATGAACTTGGTATCAAAATGATCCTCATGAAATGGATATTCAGGATATTTGAATAACTAGAAAATCTTAATTACTGACTCATGGATGATTTTGTTATGCAATATATCAGACTTTTATATTCTAGCATTAAATTATCAGGAAATGTCCAAAAATACGAAAACTCTAAATTTGTAACTGCTTACCCACTTTTCTGTCTAGAAACTAGCACTGCAATTGTAAAAAAACTGAAATTTCTAATTCCGATTGGAACTTGTAGAAGCAGCCATTTTGTTTCGGTTTTTTCTGTTGACAAAACTAGATCTTCACCAGGAAGAGCCCTCTACTGGATTTAAACATAACTTCAATTTACTCTTGTAAAATCTGTAGCAACCACACTTTCGTACAGTTGCTATGTGTTTTGTAGAGAACCACAAAAAAGCAATGGCTGACTTTAACAACTTCAATGTGGATTATCTCGGCATAGAAATAACATAGAGTGATGAATTGATCACTCTATGGATGATTTTGTTATGCAAGCACACATTTTACTAATTTTTATACAATTTTTAAAAACAGTTTTTTAAAAAACATCGTATTATAGCTTCCGTGACAGTTTTTGTGTAGCTTCATGTCACAATAAGTTCATACTTTCTGTAAAAAGTAAATTAAACTCGTCTTGTATTACGGTTTAGAATCCCTTTAAAACTTCGTAATTTTACATGTTAATCAATTCAGTATCAAATATTCAGAGCTAACACACTACTTACTTGTGTTTAGGTATGCGGCGTACATTGATGCAGCACTTGAGGATGAAGAAGAGTTCGCTGATCACTTGAAAGAATATCTTTATTATGCTGATGCTATTAGGTGATGGTTGTTTTTGCATGTATTTGCATTTTGTACAAGTGGTGCTGCATTCGTAATGTATTTGGCGACCCAGGTCATGATCAGTGACGCATTAACTGATCACAAGTATATATTTGCTAATAATTCTTACTGCAAAATCTATATAAGCTAACAGATAACCAACGAGAAGGAAGGTCCTATAAGAATTGCTAGGTAGAATCATTTTTATCCTGCATTCTTATCGTACAGTCACTCTCCGATATAAGGGACACTTCCGGACCGGAAAAAACCGTCACTTGTATCCGATATCCCTTTTAGCCGCCTAAGTTGAGTCAGACTGAGGGTGTATCTAGACCTGTACTTTTCTGCATTTTTACCCATATTTTTATGGATTATTACTACAAATTCAGTACAAACGGTGTGTAGGAAGTTCCTTCAGTGATGCCAGACGTATGTGACCGTAGAAATCGAGCTGTTCGAAGGCCGAGTTTGCGAAAAATTGAGGTTAAAAATCGATCAATTTCGCTTTGATCATAAGGTCCCTTATATGGGAGGTAATTTACTTACGCGGGACCTGAAGATATCGTCCCTTATATCCGAGTACCTTATATACGAAGATTTTTACATACGAAAAACCTTTTATACAGGAGATACTATCAATAATTTTAACTCTGCTTCAGGACTGTAAGCATTTGCTACATTTTGCACGTGTTCACGAAAAACTTCTCTCACTAAGCAGCGATTATGTTATGTGTGATAATTTTTGTAGGTTTCTACTCCTCACATGATGGATTTTCATGCATTATTATATACGAAATACATTTGCTTACCTTGGACAATTTAAAAAGCAACTTTTGATGAAAAAATTTAAGAAAGCTTTCAGTAACTGCAGTGTTTGCACTGTAACAATGTACAGTATCACTTGTGTGAAATTGGCTAATGCAGAAAATTTCAACTATCCAGACACAACACTCTAATAAACTTTGACCTCATGTCTACTCTATTTTCAAGGACAAATTCCTGTTGAAAGATGAAACGACCTTAATATTTCTCCTTGGCTGATTGTTTGATTTTTCTTGGAACTCTGCACAGCAGATAGTTCTCTTGGGCTGCCGAAGCCAGGCTATCAATAAATTAGTGTGTATGACCACACAAGTGTACAGCAGACTAAGCTACTCAATAGGCTAAGTTGGCGTGCCAGAAGAGGGTGTGCTTTTCTTAATTTTATACAATTAAATCACTTATAAATGTTTAAACATATAGCATGATTAACCAGCAGAGATTCTCCTGAATAGAACAGCACCTAATTTATAATCACTTAATTACGTCTGCACTCATACAGTAGCAGAAAAGTCATAGGTCTTATAAGACATATTTTGAACGGTCCTGAAGGAGTTAATGTCAGCAGAGTACTGTACTAAGAATGTACTAATAAATCTAGAAAATGACTTTGAAGATGCTTTGCAACTCTGCCGGCTGCCCACTACTGCCAAATTGGAACCTGCAGTGAATTGATTTTTAATATGAGCGTTTATCCATTTTAATTAAGCACAATTATTTTAGATGCGTGTGTAGGAAGCATGAATTGCTTCAGCATGAACTGGAAAAAGCGGAGAACTTGCTAGCCGCTCGTGGTCAAGAAAAAGAGCGTCTTTTGCAGGGCAAAGTTGGCTGGGTTGGTGGAATAAAGAACAGAGTAAGTCGCTTCTCTTTGTTATAAAGATAAGGTTTCGTGAGATTGTAATTAGATTAGATTGTCTTAATGCAAAACTGTTGACAATCCCTTTTGCCTGTGTGGGTTGTAATTTTTTAAATTTCGCTGTCAGAGAGAACTTTAAAGCATGCAGAAATTATCTTACAGAATGCAATGAACAAAGCTATTGCTAATACATGAAGCACTACCAGACATTAACATTGTTGAAGCAGGTATCATAATAAACATGTTTTAGTCCAGTGAACACTTAACGCAGGCAGATGTATGTAACAAACAAACTGAGCATCGCAAACACAGCAAAATATTGGAAAAAATTTTCAATTGATATTTGACCAAATCTTTGCTGCATTCTACTTTGAAGCATCATAATGTAGTTCTAAATATGCCGACGTTTTCCATTTGCAAGTGCACATATAATCTTAAACACTTTTCACTATACTTAAGGTCACATTCGTAGGCATAGCAAACAGATTTAACTATGTACCTTCAAACATTCAGAGACATACTGAGTAGACAAACTGACGTAAGTGATTGCTATTTGAATGAAAGTGAATGCAGGCCTTTTGTTTTCATGCTAAAAAGTCACTAAATTCTGTGTAAATGGTTTTTTTCTCTCCGCAGATGTTTGGGTCAGGTTGGGAAACTCCAGAACAAAAAGAATCTCGGTTACAAGAAGCAGAAGATAACATCATTTTAGCTGAGGAAGCTGTGCTCCTGGCAACAAACCAAGTGAGGTAAATTGAATTTTTTCTTGGATATTTTATTATCGAAAACGTTGCTATCTTTTTTTCATCAGATCCAACTAGGAATTTAATATTTGTGTGCTTACATAACAAAATCATCCATAAGTTGGCAATTACTTTTCTAGTCTTTCACATACCCTGAATCTCCATTTCATGAGGATCATTTTGATACCAAGTTCATCACTCTATGTTATTTCTATGCCGAGATAATCCACATCGAAGTTGTTAAAGGCCATTGTTTTTTTGTTGTGTCTCTACAAAACACATAGCAACTGTACGAAAGTGTGGTTGCTATGGATTTTATAAGAGCAAATTGAAGTTATGTTTAAATCCAGTAGATGGCTCTTCCTGGTGAAGATCTGGTTTTGTCATCAGAAAAAGCCCAAAGCAAAATGGCTGCTTCTACGAGTTTCAAACGGAATTAGAAAATTCAAGTTTTTTTACAATTGCAGTGCTGGTTTCTAGACAGAAAAGTGGGTAAGCAGTTATAAAATTAGATTTTTAGTATTTTTGGACATTTCCTGATAATTTGATGCTAGAATATAAAAGTCTGATATATTTAGCATTTGTTTTCACAAAAAATAAAAAATTGACATTTAACCAAATTTTTTGGTGCTTTCTACTTTGAAGAATCTTAACATAGTTTTAACTATGCCGACTTATGAACGGTTTTAGTTTGCAAGCACACATAGTATGCCACTTGTAGTTATAGAACGGTGCCGGTCGGGGACCATAATAAATTTAATTAAGAAAAGATAATTAATGCTTATGGTATTGTTATTCGTTTGTCACCAACACAACTTAGAAGTCTCATTTACACAGGGAAAAAATTTACTGCATTCGACAAAGAGAGCTTATTATTACGAGCTCACTGAATTCAATGTTTGCTTCATCAGCCCACACATGCATTGTTGAGGGTGGCGTCTAGAACAATCACGTAATTTCGCAGAGCTTCCAGATATTTGTACATGTACAGTAAGTCCTCGCTTAACGACGCTAATGTGTTCCAGTAAAATGCGATGTAGCGAAGCGAATCGTCGTTAAACGAAGCCAAGGCTTCCATAGAAAGTAATGAGATATGTTCCAGAGACAAAAATCAATGCTGCTTAATTCATATATCTTAATCATTTTCTAAGTTTTATTCGTATTTCTACCGATTAATTTCTTTCTGCTTGCCTGAAATCACCTATGTATCTTCCTTAACAAATGCATTTGCCCAGAACAGTGTATGTTTTTATATGAACTAACGCTGATTGTCTGTCTTTTCTTATGATGGTCAATGTTTTTAATGTGGCAAATAAAGATTTTAGTCTTACTACTTATCTAGCTAGTGGTTTAGCTAGTGGTTTCTCTTTTGTTAGTGTTTAAGCCGAGGCAGTTGTTAAACAATAAACACTGCACAGTCAAAGCCAAGCTCTGGGCGACCTTGGGAATTTTATCTAGATACTTAGTCCGGTTGCTGTAGCAACAGGTTGCACACATAAAGCTTGCCGTAGATTTTACTTGATAGCAGTCGGTCGAGAAGAAAAATTGTATATAATAATTACACTGTTTGTTTTACTAGTGCATAAAAAAGGGTTTCCAATGATCAGCGTCGTTAAAACGAAACATCGCTAAACGGGGAGTCGTTAAGCGAGGACTTACTGTAACACTGTAGAATAATAATAATAATAATAATTACACTGTTTGTGTTACTAATGTATTTTTAGAACAGGATAATGCAATATGTATCGTTTTAATGCATCAAATTAGGTGAAAATGTTGTGAGTCTTTAAGTGAAAAAAGGTGTCGAATGATCAGCGTTGCTAAAACGAAACGTCGCTAAACGGGGTTCTCGTTAAGCAACTACTTACTGTAATACTGTAGAATTACCTATAATGATTTATACATCATAGTGGTGATTCTATAATGTTCTGGAACCTTAATTATACAATAAAACTACCTGTAGGTATAAGTAGTGTTGATTGATCGGCTGGCATGTGTAAAGTGATTTTCTTGTGTGAACTTTGTGTTTTGGATTTTCATTTGCATACTTTTAAAAGTCCTTTATAACTACTACATTAATAATTACAGCTTGAGCTAATAAACTAACTTGAACTTTGAACTTGTAATGTACTTTATTAATTTTACCTGTGATATTAACAACCTTTGTGTTCTGTGCAGAAATTAATTTCAACTGTTTTGTTCAAAACACTGCTTTATTTTGTCCCTGTTGTTAAATGTAACATTATTCTTTGTTTTACAATTTTTATTTGTTAAATAGATACGTGAGTGGCGGCTTGTAGCTAAAATTAGTGAGGGTGCTGCTTCAGAAAATTGTACTACCCTTACATGATGCTCTGGTTCTGTACAAGTATAAAGAAAGAACTGAAGAAAAAAGACATTATATGGAATATTATTGATATTGATAACATTGAGTGAAAATAGGGGGTGCTGCTGTTTCACAGTACCTATACACGAGCTGTCACTGAGATACACATTTTTGCGAACTGTAACAAACTGTAACAACTGTGCAAACTGTAACTTGTGGCTTACAAGTTATTTCATTATTAGTGCCTTCACTGATGCTGCGCTAGAAGAAGCCGAACGATTCAAACAGCAGAAAAACAAAGACATTAAGGACATTTTGAGTTCCTACATTGACAGGCATATTAACATGTGTAAGAAAGTAAGTGTACTGAACACGTTTAAATTACATTGAAATCATTGTTACCCATATAAAGCTCACTAATTCATCTAAACTCGGCCAAAACAAGAAATATCTTCTCAGGATTTCAAAGAACTTTGTTCTGCTATAATTTTAGTTCGTATCCGCACGACTAGAGGAAGGATTTTTAGTTTTTGGACTAGAAACTATCGCATTAACATTTTCAAGGTTGTAGTAAGCAAGCAATATATTGTCATTATATTATAGAAATAATGAAATTTGTGCGGTTTTACATACTGCATTAGAAAAAATTAACACAAATAAATTCAATCAGTCGTTACATCAATTTACAGCATTACAAACGCTGATCAATTTATTCAGTGACACAGAGAATACAGTGTTCCCTCACTTATCATGGGTGTTCCGTTACCCATGAAATGAGTGAATTTCCGCGAAGTATGGACGCTATATTTATTTTAGTAGTTATACATTATTTTAAGTCTTTATAAACTCTCCCCACACTCTTATACATAACCCTTTCCCATTCCGTTAATAACTTTTCCCATACTGTACAATACGTACTACACATGTGCAAAATACTTTAGGAGTACCGCAAAAATCCGCAAAACAGCAAAAATACCGCGATAAATATTACACATTAATATTTTTGAAAACTCGCGAGTCTGCGATAAATGAACATGCGAAGTAGCGAGGGAACACTGTATTGCAAATTTTCTGGAATTTAATTTGCTGAAATTTACTGTTGATGGTGCAAATTGTAACGTGATAGAAAGAATTTAAAGTTCTTGTGATTTTAGCTTTAAGTGAACCGTATCTACGACCAGAGGGGAGCGTTTCAAAAAACTTGTTACCTGGATGGCATTTGTTATTAATAATAACTTGTGCTCTCTTTGCAACTCTCGCCTCGTGCAACTGTGTTACAGGTTGCTGTTCAATTTCTATTACGCTTATGAGGAACCTACTGCGGGTTATGGCTGATGGCTTACAGTAGATAAACTGCAGTTAGCAGAAGACGGAAAACAGATTATCTGTGTGAGAGGGACCATTGGTAAACAAACGTTCATTTTTCATGAGGCGGCTTTTTCTCCTCGCGGCTTATGGATTGTGTCCAGCTCCATGTGACACCGGTCTCCAGCTCTGCATTGTGTCCAGCTCCATGTGACACCGGTCTCCAGCTCTGCATTGTGTCCAGCTCCATGTGACACCGGTCGTATTCTGCCGATATTTGGAGTTGAAGAGAAACTGTGAAGAGTGCCATGATGACCCTTTGGTGGACAACTTTGAGAGAAATAGTTGAATTTTTTAATGATTCATGATGACAATATGCAGGAGAATAAAATACAAACGTAATGATTTTTTCACAATATTTATAACCTAGAAATGTTTTTCGGTTAAATTATTTAATACACAAACATTTTTTTTAACTATTTTGGAAACTTTAAAATATTTCGCAACTAAAAATCCTCCCTCTAGTCATAACCAGGGATTGTTATCTGCTGATTTTCTTCCTATTACTGTGGAAGTCAATGTGACCTGTTCGTCGTCCATTTGTGTGCTTCCACATAGCAGGTGTATTAATTTTGCAATTTGCCCTATCATTTGTGATTCAGTAATTCGAAGGTGATGATGAAAAATTGTATTTAGAATCTTCTGATTAAAGGGAAACCGGACGATTGTGTAAACACGAGTTTAGAATAAAGAATGCTCTAAAACATTGAAAACTACAATGGCTTTTTTAAATCAATGTTTAAATTAAATAGTAATTACTTCGGATACTCAAATTTTGTTAAACTTTCAAAGCTACGCGCAGCTCAGTGAATCTGCTAAGGTTGGCAACGGCGCCTTTTTGTCATATTCGCGTAGCCAACAAATAGAAGGTGGTACCGTGACAACCATGATCATGAACTGCAGTGTTAGTTTTTGACGTCATATGATGTAGAGCCCATTTTCGTGACATCATGTGTTTAAACAGTAACACTTGCACAAATGTTCTTGACGTGCAAGGGAAGATGCCTGCCATTGCACAAACTGTGGTTAGTTTATGATGTAAGCAATAGCTGTGTTCGGCTACCGTTAATTAACTTTCTAAGCTAATTATTCAAATATAGGAAACAATTGCTAACATTTCTAGGCAAGAGAATGTGCACTTTGGACAGTAAATTAAAATGAGATTGAGTCTAAACAATCGTCCGGTCTTCCTTTAAAAATCCCTTTTTAACTGATGTGCCACATTTACTTGTTAATGATTGATTAAAGTCGGTTGATCATTTTAAAGTCTGAAAACTTACTATTTTAATGAAGCCTTCAGTGGTTGAGATAATCTTGTACTCTTTACTATTGTTTACATGTTTCATGGCACTGCTTTTATTATTTTACTCAATTTTCCATCTTTTTATTATTTTTCCTTTCTTTGTCACATTCAATGTACGTTTAATCAAATCAATGTGCCACGGTCTTAAATATCTTATGAATTAGTTTTTTACTAATTTTGATGATCTTTTATTTATAAGATGCATTTTATCATCCTGTAAAATGCATTAAAAATACTCAATAAGTTATTTATTATTATTTCAGGGAAAACAGATTTGGCGCAGTGCAAAGAGTCGCTTTGAAAAGCTGTAAGTTTGTTTGGCCTGGATAGTTTCAACTCAGGGCAGAATATGGGAACGTGTTTCTGTATTTGTTAGTGTTGCTTGACAGGTTGTACGTGATGGAGTGTCTATGCAAGCCGTGGTGGTAATCTCATAATTTAGTTTATTTTTGTTAAATTTTCATTATTAAATTTTTATAGTAATGTGATTTTATGATCACTCTTGTTGCTACAATTGTTTGTTTGCAGTGCAGCTAACTATTAGGCTTATTAACTTTTTTTAAACTCATTTTAGATAAATATCACTAATAGAAAAATATCTTGAAGACAGCAGTTAGTTTGAGAATTCGAGCCAAATAACTACTTCATCTGGTCAGGGGCGTATCAATATGCCCTAAGCTGATAATTCTGTATCGCCCATCTTTATTGTGAATTTATGGTTGCTTATGTAATGAGTTGATTAAACAATTACTTGTGGTTTCTTAGAAACACTGTCAACTTAGTTTCTGCGTGGTCATTATTAATTACATGTATTTGCATAGCGCTTATATTGAAATAGGCTAAGCAACTGGTTGTTGTGTCGTTGCACCTCTTCGTTATGTGGCACTTACATAGAAGTTGCGCTCAGTAACTGCCTGTGGTGTGTTATAAACTGCACCCTTTACATACATACGAAAGTATACACATTTTCTGAGAATTAGAATTTTTTCTAAAATGTGGCATCCTCAAACTTTGGCGCCCTAAACTATAGCCTAGTTAACCTATTGGTTAATACACCCCTACATCTGGAAAGTGATTTTAGGTACCACCAACCGTGTTTAAAATTAGTGGGAATCTGATTAATGAATGTTTGTTTATATTGGCAATGAAGCCTTAGGGACCAATTTAGGACTAAGATTTTTCACTCATGTATATTGTAGATACAAATGATAATCACGTGTTATATTGAAGTAATTTACACTAGTGTTAATTTTCTTTTCGTTTCGCTCTTTGGTTACTATGGCAACCTTAGAAATATCATCTCCTTTTTAAAGTGAACTGTTCGTGACCACTGATCACATTTAAAGAGTTAAAAAAATTTTAATATGTAAACCTCTAAGTATGTTATGCCTTTAAGCATATTTAATAAACATTCCAGTATCTTATTTTGTTTCTTCGAATAGCAAGAAAAATTCATTCGAAATACATTTCAATTTGTTGGTTAAAGTGGGGCAAGCGCAGCTCAGCATATGATAACTACGGTGAGCATCAAAACTTCGAGTTCGAACGTTCAGATTTGATTCGAACGAGCTTTTTAGTTCCAATTCGATTTGAACCTAAAATTATAGATTAGAATAATTCAGCACATCAACCACATAGGCTCTTTATCATTAAAATGTTTGAAACAGCATGCAATTAACACAGTTTAGCTGCAGTTTCTGTGCAAAATTTTCAACAAACTAGTAGTGGTTTTACTGCAGAACAAAATCAAGTAATATGCATGATCTTTGTAAGATCAGTTTTTACTAGTGGTTCGAAAACTCGTTCGAAAATCTTTCAAACTCAATTCGAATTCGAAATACTGAATTTCAAGTTCGATTCAAATTCGAAAGTGATTAGATTCGATTCGAGTTCGCTTTCTGGTAAAGAATGCTCACCTCTAATGGTAACTTAAAAACTAGTCAAACAAAGGAAATATCCGAATTTACACATTTTTTATAATAAATGCATGTTTTACAGATAAACCATTCACAAGTCTCAAATTATGATAAACAAATTTACCATTTAAAATGAAAAACTGTAAGCTTAGAGGCACAGACAATTGCACACGGTGAATATAACTTTACCGATTAGCTGAAAAAGAAATTATTCCAGCAATTATCCAATAATCCGACAAAAACCAACCTTAAAATTGTACAATGTTCAGTCATCATCTTCTGGATAATCACTAAATGCAAACAGCGGTCATTCAGTTAATAAACATGTACATTATAATCAGGGATGCTAACGAAACTGAAGTTACAAACCAAAACCGAAATTTATGAAACATAGCAAACCGATACCGAAATGAAACCAAACCGAAATCATTTTTGCAAAACCAACTGCTATCAAAACTAAAAAAAATTCTGAAATAAATAAAATACTTTGTTTTTGTTCGTTTGCTTTTATTTACTCTGATACAAGCTTGACGAAGCAGCTAAGCAAAAAATCGTAGCAAAAAAAAGTAGAACAACGTTTATGAGATCACAAAGTTTCAAAAAAATTGATAAATGTTATTTTTGTAAATATTTTGTTGCTTATATTTCATAAATTATAAAATTAAACTTGATTTATTCAAATTATAGTTTGACATTTCGGTTGATTGTGCCTGGAGACCTTAAAGCTTCACAGTCTCAGCACTGAAGATATGCCACATTGCCATAAAAAGCATGATACAAATGGTACAAAAAGTTAAATAAACGATATTTACACTTTATTTGAACTATTCTAACCAAAATTTTTCAGCGATTTTTAACATCTAGAAGAAAAAATAGGTAAGCTGGATAAGTACTACTAAAACTGCAGAAAAATGCTACCGAAAGTTTCAGCTGCGAAACTCGATAATTTTCGGCAAAAACGAAATGAAATTTTCGTTTCGGTAACATCCCTGATTGTAATCAGCAAAAATCAACTAACTGGTGACAAGGTTCCATAATGATGGTGATGTCAGAAATGATAATGATGCATTCTTGCCAACAAAAAGAGGTAAGAACAAAAAACATTAGAAGTCACATTCACGGAAAACGCGTTGAGCTAATCAAAAATTGTACATATGAAGACAGCTCAGGCCGGCGATATAACAACGTAAATGAATTAAGTTGTCCAAGCAAGACTCCGGATCACTAGTTTCAAAGAGATCGCACAGTTTGCAAGCTAAGATATTGAAGCTAGATAATCCTTGACTTCAGCCGGTGTAAGTCGTCGAAATTCTCCCGCGTTGCTAACGCCCACTTCAATGTTATCTTCGGTCATCTGCCCCTCGAAACTTTCTTTAAGGGTTAGAATAGCTGTGTGTATAGCATCTTCTAATTCTATGTCTTCGTTGTATCTGGAAATCAAATGTAATTATTAGCAAAGACAATGCAAAATTTACAAATAGTGCTGCCTCAATCTTCACACAGAGTGTCGTGAAGCTCACGATTTCTTCATCTTATTTTTATTAATTATTAGTTTGTAATTATTATCAATAGTCATATTATTACATTCTCTTGTTAAAATATTAAAATAAAATCCCATACAAAAAATTTCAGCTATAAAACTGGTTTATTTCTCTGTGTACAGTTCTCTCACTACTTCGCAGTTCGTTTATCTTGCTGTTTCGCGGCTTTTTGCGATAGTCCGTCTAAAGTATTTTTGCACATGCGTAGTACGTATTGTACAGTAATGTATAGATTTGATGAATTTTGCATAAAAAAATCACAAAATGTATAAAAATATTTTAAAAATATTAATTCTAACATTAAAAGAATATTATAAATCATAAAAAATTACCATTTACAGTAAATAGTGTATTTATTCGGCAGATGAATACACACCAAAAACGAAATGTAGTACTTGCGCCCGCTTGAGATGCTACTTGCCGACGTGAGATTGTACACAGCACACGATTGGTTGATTGATGGATTTAAGTAAAGTTTTTTAAAAGGTACATGTACAGTATGGGAAAAGCTATTAAGGGAATGGGAAAGGGTTATGTATAAGAGTGTGGGGAGGGTTTATGAAGACTTAAAATAATGTTTAACTATAAAATAAGCATAGCGTCCCTACTTCGCGGAAATTCACTTATCGCGGATGGGCCTTGAACGGAACACCTGCGATAAGTGAGGGAGCACTGCACAGTCTAAACTTTCACCTTGAACTAGTATGCATAACATTTTCCTTCATTGAATTGCTGGCTTCCTTTTACTTCATGGAAAATTTTACCTGGGGAGTTGGTTTTTACATATCACATTGTAAGCATGTGACGACAGAGAGAGCAGAGAGAGAGAGAGAGAGATCAATGTACAGTATCATTACTGATTCAGAAAATAAAGTTTATGAGATATAAAAAGAAACTCACCTGTATTTGTACTTACCTTAAGAGTTTCTACACACATAGTGTGTTCCAAACTTGTATCATATTTAAACATTACATATTGAAACAATAGCAAAAATGTTTTGTTAGGTAGATCTGAAAGTGACTTGTTAAAGGGCAAGAATAGATGTACCTGAAGTAGGTTTCAGAAAAAATTACTTTATAGCAAATTTTATGCGTATACCATACTCGCGTTGAAAGGATTTTTTGTTTGTTTTTGTATTAAATCTCTGTCAATACTATTCCGACGGCGCCATTACATGATGTCAGATACATACAACGTACATCAAGGGAAGAAAAGGAAATGCTAAATTAAGTCCTAAAAAATTTTCTATGCAAATCTATCTTACTTAGCATTTTGTTTAAGAGGTAATTTCTCACGACAGACGAGGTAATTGCTTTCAGATTCTTAAGAACTGTACCGGGAATTCGGTTTGTGCTAAGCGATAATTCGAGTTTCACAATGTTCGTTAAAGGGAAAAATGAACGGGAAAATCCATTCTACGAGGTCCGTTCGAGATATGCAAGAATTCAAGTTTACTGTATATAAACATATATAAACATGTGTATATGCATACATACACACATACGTACATACATTTGCACATACATATGTTATACCTGAACAGGCACCAGCTAAAATCAGATGAGCCGACTTATCTAGCAGCAAACAAAAAAAATTTAGCAAGTAATACCTCTTTTCTAAAAATGTCTTTCCATTCACAAAGTTTCTTCCTATTGCTGTTGCTTTCCACGCAAAGTATGCTCCCTGAAATTATTATGTACAATGTAATGAGGTATTTGCAAACACAAAGTATATTTATCTTTCGATCCTATGCTGAATTTTCAAAACTTTTAGCACAATATATTTCCTTATGGTGTACAATCCGTACCAACGTTACACTGTTCAGTTTTTAGGTATAAATAACAAGCAGTCTATCCTGTCTCATGTGGGATAAGTATAAATAACAAGCAGTCTATCCCGTCTCATATGGGATAAGTATAAATAACAAGCAGTCTATCCCAAAGTGACAGAAACCTCTAAACTCTACACGTTTTCTCTTTGGTGCATTTCAATTGTAAAGTGCAGAAATCAGAACTTGTTAAATACTGACTGCACACGCGAAAACCGGCTATTATGGAAATATAGGGTCAGGTCTATTATGGCCTGCTATTATGGAAATGTAGGGTCACAAGCTATAAGTGGCGATGGATAGCCCATGTGGACTATTTTAACAAGTTCCTTAAATTTTGTTGACTGCATAGAGAGAAACCAGTCGGAATTCAACTAGTTCAGTGAGTGAAAGACGATACTTCAAATATTAAACGTCTAATAAACCTTTTATTATTACGGAACCATTAGTCTGTGGCATAAGTGCGCTTCTTTATAATTTCTGCAAGGTCTGCTCACAGTTAACCAATAAAACCATTAAACTCTAGAACAATAATGAAAACAGTGAATTAGTCACTGATCGTCTGACCTCAACGACATTCCTTTCTCAAGTGATAAAAGGGTGGTGAAACGTGGGCGGTTGCGTAATAAGCACCAACCAACTGAAAAATTTGACGAAATTTCGGTTTTCAGCACAACTTCACAAAATACTATCCCAGTTCTATGCACGGGGAAAACGTAGTCATAGATCATCAACGTAAATCGGTCACAGTTACACAAGCAAATGTTACTTAGTCATAGATCATCAATGGTAAATCAGCCATGGTCATAGTTACACAAGCAAATGTCGCTTAGTCATAGATCATCAATGGTAAATCGGCCTCGGTCATAGTTACACAAGTAAATGTCACTTAGTCATAGATCATCAATGGTAAATCGGCCTCAGTCATAGTTGCACAAGCAAATGTCACTTAATCATAGATAACCAATGGTAAATTGGCCTCCATCATAGTTACACGAGCAAATGTCAATTAGTCATAGATCATCAATTGTAAATCGGCCTCGGTCATAGTTACACAAGCAAATGTCACTTAGTCATAGATCATCAATTGTAAATCGGCCTCGGTCATAGTTACACAAGCAAATGTCACTTAGTCATAAATAATCAACTGTAAATCGGCCTCGGTCATAGTTACACAAGCAAATGTCACTTAGTCATAGATCGTAAGTAATTTTACACAGAAAACAGAAACAATCCATGGATTACATCAGAGACAATGACAATTTTGTACATTTCAGTGACTCATTGACTAAACAAGGTACTGATCTGCTTCTACACTTGTTTTTATAGATTTTAATTAAAATATAACCAAAGATATTCGAGTCTCTCTTATACTTCTCCCTATAGTGCAAATGCGTAAATTTCAATATAAACAGATAATGCTTATCAGTGGCAGCTCGTGTATGGGTACAGTGGAACTGCAGCACCCCTATTTTCACTCAATATTAATGACAATATTCAATACAATGTCTTTCCTTTAGTTCTTCCTTTATACTTGTACGGTACATGAGGGTAGTACTGTTTACTTCACAGCCAAGCACAGTGCGCTCAGAGCTCAAGCAATGCAGTGTTTGGTTGTTGTGTGCATGCGACCACGCACACGTCTAAAATAAGACGTTGCACTTTATGTGTAGAGAAAGTACTGTCACTCACGCAGTGTGTGTTGTCAGTTGTCATGTGCTTAAAAACTGTGTACCAGCGCATTCTCAAAGTGCGACAGTTTACGATATTTGTAAGCAAACAAGTTTATGTAAAATTTTCGTATTGTTTGTTTGTTTAAAATTACATTTGTTTGTTTCGTTTTACACAGTATTAAGACAATAGCTAAAACTTTTCTGAAGCAGCACCCCACTAATTTTAACTACGAGCTGTCACTGATGCTTATCAAACTTACAGAAGGATCACATTGAAATAGAAATGGCTTTTGAAAGTCTTCATCCCATCCTGACATCAATAATGACACGCCAAATGGTCTTACACCACTGAAAATTAATCAAAATATTAACCAACCCAACAAGACTTTCAAAATACAGTAAACTTTCCTTTCAATATTTTAAAGAGTAGATTGTTTTGAACTACAGTTTAATATTGGGTCCAGTTTTGCTTTAAATTCTCATAAAGTTTAGAACACAATATGATAATTCTTTCTTACCCAGACTGCGTGTATTCTTGCATGACATTTGCTACTCTTTGCACAAGCTGCACAGTTGGAATCTCTTCTTGATAAACAACATAGTACTGCTGCGCAAGCTTTCTTGCACGACGAACTAAGACTCTGAAATGGTAATTTATATATTTCAATACCAACGTCTTTCATCTATTATAGTACTTAATAATGTGCAGTAAGTGTGTAAATTAACCGCTTTAACACTTTCACTATGTTGTTGCTTTTTACTGGGCGCAACATTGACTTTTGCACAATTGACAATAACTTCTTGTGGCGTGTTACTAAAACAGAATAACAAAATCTTGTAAAACAAGTAGATGTTCATTATTGAGTACTAATATTAAATATTAGTTTTATTTCTACACATGCAAATACACGCATGCGCACACTCATGCACGCACACACACACACGCACACATGTGCACACCTTCATAAATAAGAATGTACTTATATTTAGAAACCAGTTTTCACAAAAGAAACAATACTAATCCATAATATGCAATCACTTTATAAGAATGCAGAACAATCAACTAAAAAGGATGTTTCATCAACGATCTACAAGTGATTTCCCATACAGTACAGTATTGTGGATAGCACTTGGCTTCAGATGCTGATTGGCTGTTTAACAGAACTTGTAAAACAACCCCAAACCCACGGCTGTTAAACTTTTCTACAATGGTTTGCATGGCTGTAGCAGTGAAATAAACAGACCTGAGTGACTGCGCATAGTGCTGAGCTTGGACAGCAGTCTACCGCCTTCCGTGCCTTGCATGATAAACACAGGCGGCAGTGTACCGTCTTCCATAGTGAAAGGGTTAAAGGTTAACAGGATGATTTTTTATATCCTACACCATTTCGAAACATACATGTCAATACCTTCTATAATGACGAAACGTTTATGATAATTAAATAATAACTTGAATACTTACTTAGCGGCAGGCAAGCTGAGGTACTGATGGTATCATAATTGATCATAATTTTTAACAGCACAAACATTACGTTAGGGCGCTGAACGTGTTTGCAAAAGCAAAAATTGAAATATAGTGCTACTGTACAACATTCATAAAAACTTGGCAAATTTTAAGTTTAAAATTTAAATTTTAAAAAAGTGCTAATGTATGAACTTTCGAGAGCGTGCGCTACATCACAACTGAACCACATTTAAACTGAGAGATACAGTATCTGTTTTATGTACAATGCGTTTCCGAAATGCAGGCGCTAGTGCCGGTATAACTAGCAAATGGTGAAACTCATGTAACAGTGAAGAAGTAGCCGTGCAAACATGTAAATTACCATCGAGTGGTAATAATTCTTTTATGCAAGTCATTCGTGAAAAAATAGTATGTCCCCTTTCAATATTTTTATAGTGTATATTCTTTTGAGATATAGTTTAACATTGGGTCTGGTATTCCATTAAGCAGAAGTAAAACATTGAAAAAACTCAGATACTTTTTATGTAAGAAAATGCAATTACTGACGGGCAGTAGTACATGAAGTTAAATTACGATCACATTTCAACCCTAATACAGCATCCTTCACTAAAACTGAGGGATGTTCTATTGGTTGAATGCAAAATAGTCCCTCAAGTTCATACTAAAATCAGCGTGCTAAAAGGAGCATTCTTTCTTTACTACAAAACACTAAACTAAAAATTGTTACTTGTATGCAGTTTTGTATATGTGTGTAGCAATGTGTGCTAACATGTCTAAAGTAAAAAGTGTGCTTGCATAGCAAAATCATCCATAAGTCGGCAATTAAGCTTTTCTAGTTATTCGCATAGCCTAAATCTCCATTTAATGAGGAACATTTTGATAAAAAGCTCATTGCTCTATGGTAATTCTAAGCTAAGATAATCCACAGTGAATTTGAGGTGCAGGCTGCAAACTGAAAAACATAACCTTGAGAAAATCACTGTTAAAGTTAGCTATTGTTTTTTGTCGCGTCTTTGCAAAACACTTAGCAACAGCACAAATGTTGGTTGCTATGGACTTTGAAAGAACACATTGATGTTATACTTAATCCATTAATATCCCTAAATAAGATCTGGGCTTGGCAAGAGAAAAAATCCAAAGCAAAATGACTGCAATAGGAGTTTGAAGTACAAGTTTTTTCACAATTGTAGTACTAGTTTCTAGCCAGAGGGGTTGTAATATTAGGTTTTTTGTATTCCTTTAACATTTTCTTGATAATTTAATGCTAGAATATAAAGGTCCAATATATTTTGTGTTTGTTTTTAAAAAAAATTTAAAAAAATTGACAGCTGACAAAATTTTTGGAGTATTTTGCTTTGAAGCATCATAACGTAGCTTTAACTATACCGACTTACGAACAGCTTTGGTTTGCAAGCACACATTTGTTTTGTCAAAAATGTGATCGACTGACTTAACAAGTAAGGAAAACACAGAAATTCACGAACCTTACACCCGAACCAAAATATTTAATCTACTTGATAAGAACATGATGATACGTACCTATAGTCGGGTCCCATACCACTATATACCATTCCAATATGCTTAGTAATAGGTTCCACCTTGAATATACTATGTTCATCGTACAGTACTGATTTATGTTTCTTCTCTGTAGCAATAACTACTCCATTAGTAGCTGCAACATTTAAGTGCAATTATTCAGTAAGTCTGCATTGACTAACTAACACAAAACTGATATTATTTTACACTAATTAATTATAATTGTTTATATCTAATGCGAAACTATGTTTGATTATACTAGGCTTTGCTTCAGGATCCTCATTTAGCAATGATTCTCTTTAACATCAACACTTTGTTTGATTCAGGTTTTTGGCCATTTCCTTAAGGCCTTTCACAATTCCAGTGATTGATGATGACCGTGAAAAGGTCAAAGGTTAAGTGTACCAGACAACGTATTTGTGTACACTTGACAATGCCTCGCAGTCCATGCTGTTGTAATAGTAACAGTTTCAACGGCTAGTTAGAACCTTACCTAGTTCATTTTTTCTTGTTCTCAAGCAAGATCCTGCTTGTAAATCACTCTACGCACAAACTAATGTATAATTAAGTAAAGTCCACATAAAACAATTGGAGATACTGCACTGATGTGGCAGACGGCTTTGCTTTACCCCCATGTCATGTGACAGTTGTAGTTGAGATGCTTTGCTGCGGTACACTTAACCTTTCACTTGCAGCAACTGCACGTGTGCACAACGGAAGTGTGAAAAGTCTTATTGCAATTCAAGAAACATGATCTGTTGAATATACTGCAAAAACTGCACTTAACCAAGAGGTCAATCACGCCAACTGCCACAAAGTCGCTTAATTACAACAAATCTGCAAAATCATCATGTTCTGATGCTAAGACACAACACCACTGATGAAGATGCAGCATCTGTAAACAATTCAAAGTACCACCCATTTATAATGCCAACCTCGCTTAATGCCCAAATTTTCATTTTCTATCAAAACAACACATCTATATTTACATAGACATGTATGTATTAATGCACCTCATTATAATGCAAAGCTCGTTATAACAGCAACTTTAATTTGCAGTCTCTAAGTATGAAGAGATTTCACTGTACAACAAATCTACAAGAGATTATAACACTGCTATAAAGCCACATTGTAATTTACCTTTAATACCAACAGCTGGTGCTCCCGCCGCCACTGCCGCCAAGGCATATTCAATTTGAACGAGTTTCCCAGATGGGCTAAAAATTAAAGTTAACTATGTTGATAAATTTAGCTTACATAATTACTCATCCACATAATGTTTCTATGCAAACTTCATAGCAAAAATGTATTTTCTTTTGATCAAAAAGCCTGGAAAGGTTCATACACGAGTTATACATGCACTGATATCAAACTCTTCCAGTTTCCATTCTTTTTGGTAAGGGTTTAGGTGTGTGTGTGCAGCATGCATAAAACATACTTTACTTAAAAAACTACAATGAAATTTTGTTATCAAGCTATATTTTATCTAGCTGACAACCATTACATCACCACAATACAGGGCGCAAATTTAACGCCAGTCCGCCGGGAAATTCCGGTATGTCTGAAGTCAGCTGTACACTAATCCCCATGGCCGGTAACCGTAGTAACTTTTCCGGTAGGGAAAAGATCGTTAAATTTACATCTTGCACCCTGCAAACACCTAACATTAACACACATGACTAATCATTTTTGTAATAATATTGCAGTGCTAGTACGGTCAAATAATGGCTCGCCTGCCTTATCTCAATTAAATTAAAGGACACAAGTTATTTTATAACTTGCTTCGTTAAAATGAAACCATCTGCAACGTGTGAGAACATCGACACTGCTACAATAAATTGAAAACTTAATACCTGAAAGTTGTTAACGAAAAACTGTACCGCTCCGACATTGTTAAAGACTGATGTGCTACCACCCGACGACCACAGCATTAACAACAGTAGCAGTAAATTTTATTTAGTCAAATTTTATTCACACTTCAGCTTCTGTAACACAAGTTTGAAAAAGTGAACACTTCACAATGTATTACGAGAATATACGTACTATACTATTTTGATAATAGGAATCCTATGAAATATTAAAGCATTAACACGAAAAGTATTAAAGTAAAATGCTAAAAATACGTGTAAGTACTTGAATGAAAAGCAAGTTGCACATGTACATTTGTAATTTGCTCAGTTGACAGTGAAGATTCCATTGATTATTCCTCTTATTCCATTAAAGTTGGAGTTGATTTCATAGACTATAAGTGGATACGCCATTAGTGAATGTTAGCATGCTAATGATTATTACTTAGCAATTGATTAATGCCTGTATCTGTCTGTGTGAATCTGTCTGCCCCATAACTAAATGGCTGGAATAACTAATTTGTGATACACATAAAGATGCACTGATTCTGTATTTATGTGCAATAGTATGCCTAAGCCTCCTAGCATACCATTCTCTTTAAATGCTTTACTAATGGTGACTTTAAGGTACACTTATATACAATTAAAAATTTATCTATGGCATATTTAAATCTGATAGTTGTTTGTTTATGATTATTTCTTAAGGTAGCTTATTGAAGTAAATTCCAAAATTTCTGCTTTTGAGAATTTTTACACATGTCATTCTTTTTGTTAGGGTTATTGAATTCCTTTTGTCGACAAGTAAATTTCCTTTAGATTTAGATATAGATATGTTATATACAATGTCAACGCATAGAACTGGCTTGTTGGAGCTGACCTTAAGCTTACAACTACGACACTGATTTAATAATTGTTGTTACCAGCCTGCACACCAGAAATGTCACCTAGTTAAAAAAGCTTCCTGATTTAGTGAAGTGTTGCCTGTCAAAATATATAATGAAAAAGTTGCCACATCAGTAGTTCATTGTCACAGTTACTCACTAGATTCTCTGACTAATTCGCAGTTAGACTCTTGAACTACTTTCAAGTTTGGCAAACTTGGCTAATTGAAAAAAGTTATATGTCATCACTCATATATCATAGTTAAATGGTTTGAAACAGTCAAAACAAAAAGTGATTCGTACTAAAATAAACAGACAAACACTAAACCCACAGTTTGGTGTATTTTTATCATCTTTGACTATTAACCGTTGTAACAATACAGTGTAGCTCACCACATTCTCAGGCTAAACCAAAATATAAAGAGCAGCAATAAAATTTTTTGTTGAACGTATTTATATAAGTGGTCTAGCAAAGAAAGTTTCACAAGTTCAAAATTGATGTGAAGATCATAACAAAAAAGCCCCCAAAACCTCTTTTTAGTTTCTTATGACCTCTTTGCAAAAAGAATCTGTAGAACTCGTGAAGCTTCAGCCTTTGACAACATGATAAATTGTCTAATCCTGCACGAATCCTCGCAATTACTGCTCTTGATCAAAAATAGTAAATTTTGTGGCAGTGAATTTTTAATGACTTTCTTGGTCAACTGTATTGTGTACGACAGTCTAGTGATGAGCCATATTGTATATGACATATCACGTTTTGAATTAATTCAATCGACAGAATTTAATTCGTCAGCATGCACTTAAAAGCTATAATTTTAGATGTGCTAGTTTCATTATTGTTATTATTATTATTATTATTATTATTATTATCATCATCATCATCATCATCATCATCATCATCATCATCATCATCATCATTAGGGGTGAGCATCGAACGTTCGAGTTCGAACGTTCGAATCGAATCCGAACGCTCGAATTCGATTCGAACGAGTTTTTTTAGTTCGAACTCGATTCGAATCCAAAACTATAGATTCGAATAATTCTGCACTTCAATCACACACGTTCTTTATTACTAAAACGATTGAAACATCATGCAATTAGCATAATTTAGCTGTGATTTCTGCACACAATTTTAAACAAATTACTAGTCGTTTTATTGCAGAACAAAATCTAGTGAGATGCATGATCTTTGTAAGACTAATTTTTGCTGGTGGTTCGAAAACTTGTTCGAAAATCTTTCGATCTGAATTCGAATTCGGTTCGAATTCGAAACACTGAAGTTCGGTTCGATTCGAATTCGAAAGTCACAAATTCGGTTCGATTCGAATTCGCTTTCTGGTAGAGAAAGCTCACCTCTAATCATCATCATCATCATCATCATCATCATCATCATCATCATCATCATCATCATCATCATCATCATCATCATCATCATCATCATCATCATCATCATCATCATCATTATTATTATTATTATTATTATTATTATCATTATCAAAAAGACCCAACAAGTTTATGGTTAAGGCTAAAAAAGAAAATGAATCAAATGTTAGTTGAAACGATTGATCACCGATCGACTGGATTGTTGTGGCTGGTGGAAAATTCATTTTTACTTATATGTGTAGTTTGCAAGTTAAAAAGAAACAGATAATTAATGCACTTGTGTTTTATTTGCACATTTCACTAGAAAAGAATGGCCCATTCTGCGGTAAAAGGACGACTTATTGCCGTTATTGGAGACGAAGTATGACTTCAGATATTAGCAGACCTCTAAACGGGCAACAGTGTTAAGTCGAGACTCTAGAAATAATAACTGGGTTTTGCGCCCGCCTGTTGACGCATTTCTTGAATTGTGGAGTGTGCAGGCTTTTTTGAGATTAAAATTTGGAAATGTCCACAATTTTTTTCTTTCTAATAAGATCCTACAGAGCACAATATTGTCAGTAAAATAAGCAAAGCAGTGCAATTGCAAGCCCACTTATGAATTGTAGGAGTAGGACTGTTTCTGGACTGGCAAGTCTACCGTGTATAATACAAAACAGTGGAGCTGCTGGTAAAGTGCAAAGAGACAGTATAGTTATTGTAATAAAGGATATTATGATATTAAGTGAAATTTTAAAAATGCAGTTTAATGGATAACACAAAGATTTTGTACCCTTGCCATTACTAAAGACTACACTTTTTTATTTTTAGGATACATGTGTTGGATTCTTATTAGGTGGCATTGGAGAAATGAATAAAGCACGGCAACCAAATTTCATGGTTGTAAATAAAGGTTTATAAACTTTTACATCATTGTGAATTTTCTCAATTAATCGTTTTTCTCCTTTTTTGGATGTTTACAAATTATGTTAGACTCTTCATTTTAACTACGCTGACCTTTTGACATCTTTTCTCACCCAACGATGACGATTTTTTTACTTTGCTCAAGGCAAATTTTATTTTGTCAATAACAATTTTACCTAATTTGATGTATTAAAACATTATACATATAATATACTGGACAGCCGCTTAACGATGTTGTCCAACCAGTCAGCACGATGGCTGTTAGCTAGCGAGCTATTAATGGCAGTGTATTGTTCGATTGTTTACCATACAATGACTGACCAGGCAACATTACCTGCACCATGTACAGTATATTTGTCTACTTCGCAGATTTCAAAAGGTTTTTTTATAAATATTATTAAACTTGTTGACTGACCGCATAATAAATGCTGTAGCCTGAATCTACATGAATTTATGCACAACTTGGTCGTAAAATCACTAACTAAATCGATGTATTTTGTATAAAGCAACCAAAAAAACCACGAGAACTTCTAAACGTGTTTTACTCGTCACACATCACTCCACTCAGTACATCATTCAACTCAGTACATCACATTACTCAGTACATATTGCATTATTCTGTTCTAAAAATGCAGTTGTAAAATAAACGGTGTAATTATTATGTTTATGCTTCCCGACTGACTACTACATGCTAGCCGTTTGTATCAAGTGAGACTTGCAAGCAAACTTTATGCATTCAACCTTTTGCTACAGCAACCAGACTAAGTATCTAGATAAAATTCCCAAGGTCGCCCGGGGACTTTGCAGTGTTTATTGATTAATCGCTGCCTAGGCTTAAACGTTAATGAAAGAGAAGCCGCTATAGCTAGGTACTGGTAAGTAAGTTATATAGGTGGTTTCAGTTATAAACGTTTAAGTTATGTGATGTAAGCAGAATTGATTTTTGCCTCTGGGACATACCCCAATCCTTTTTCATTACTTACTGTGGAAGTCTAGGTTTCGTTTAACGATGTTTCGCTGGAACGCACTGGCATCATTAAGCGAGGACTTACTGTCTAGCAGAAGTAGATTGAAAGAAAACATAACGATTAACGCACTGATCACTGTTCTTGAACTATGGTGTAAAATACTCATTTTGCTATCTATATCACAAAAATGCTTGAATTATGCTTCTTACATTTAGCAGCAGCTCTTTTTCACACAGTAGCTTCCTTACTAAGCAGAAGTTACTATCAATATCTACGAGCATTTGACATTGAAAACCTACCGAAACTTGATGATTAATGCTGAATTATTAGACCTTGTTAAAAAATAATATTTGCAACAGTCCAGAAGCTTAGATCAGTTTAAGGTACAGTCTGAAACTAGGTTTTGTTTTAATAGATAATTTTAAAACAAGAGTGCTCCTTGTCCAATAAGCCTTTTCACAGTTCCAGCAAATCGTTAAAAGGTCAAAGGTTAAGTGTACCAGACACTGCATTTGTGTACACTTGACAAAACCTCGCAGTCCAAGCTATTGTAATGCAGTAGGCGGTGCTTAATAGACTCACGGTTAATTGACTCAAAAACGCCTGGAACGGGCCGCTTCTATTCAAATATACATAATAACTATTGGTAATTGACTCTGATAACCCCACATAATTGACTCAGTATTTTTCCTTCACGTATTTAAAATAAGATATTTGTATGTAAAGAGTATTTCCTACTTTTATGTCATCTTTACTTCCCTTTTGTGCGCTATGTATACAGAAACAATCATGTTAAGTACCATTTTTTTGTAAGCAGGTACGTTTATCATGCGCTGATACTCTAGCGTAGTGGTTTTGCTTTGAATCTGTTACCCGCTCACCCACTGCTACCTAAAGAATTTCTGGAAGCTAAACATTTAATCACTTGCCTAGCGGTTTCCTTTTGATGCCCTCATTGCAAATCACACTTTCAGGTTTAATGAGTTAACAGTAAAAGGTGCAGGTGCAGTAATCGCCAGTATTCCTTGTGACTTACAAGAGTAAACATCATACAGCAAATAAGAGCAATGTAACTGAACAGATGATTCAGAACTGTTTTAGTCATGCACAACAACAGATTTTTAGCGTTTTTATTTTAACAAGAACTTTGTGGGCCAACTTCTTCGCGAGAAAATGAAGCAGCCGACCTTGAAGGAACTTTTGTAATTTTTGCAGACTTGGAAAGAAAAGTTTATGATTTAGAAACTTATACTTTTTAATTTATTGCTAATTCACTTATATAAATTAATATTTTAAAATATTTTTTCTAATTTTTAACTGCACAAAGTAATTTAGACATTACCTCATTTCTAAAATTCATTAAAACACCTTTGCAGTGCATAGTAACTCATTGTAATACTATACCAATCGGTTAATAGGTTCAATCGGTTAATTGGGTCAAAACACGTCGGTCCCAAAGTGAGTCTATTAAGAGGGCCTACTGTAGTAACAGTTTTAACAGCTAGCTAGAACCTTACCTAATTCATTTTTTCTTGTTACCAAACAAATCTAGTAAATCACTCTATGCACAAACTAATGCATAGTCTGCATAAAACAACTCAAGTTACTGAACTGATGTGGCAGATGGCTTTGCCTTACCCACATGTCTCGTGACGGTTGTAGTTAAGACACGTTGCTATGGTACATTTAACCTTTGACCTTATCAATGAAACATATAGCTGACTTGATGTTCATGAATAGTGTAGGAGTCAGCAAGGGCTGATAAACCTGAGGCACTCGGCAGCTGAATACTGCCTTTTCTGTTTAAAAGTAACTCATCTAATTATTTATCAAAGAAGAATCACAGGCATTTTTGTAAAGCTGGTGGTTTTGTATTTTAACAAGATAAGCTGATTAGTAAGATTCTCATAATTCTAATAGTCATGAAGTGTTGCCAGGCACACGTATGCAATTTTTGCAAAACATTTGCAGTAAACCTTGTATAACATTAGTACAGTGAAGTATGCTCTTCATAAAGAGATTTTAAAAAAATTGTCTTGAAATTTTGTATCACTTACATGCCATCTTATTGTATGCAGAGCTTGCATTAGCAGTAATGCTGTATAAAACTTATAAATTGAAACTCCTGCGATAACTGCTTTATGTGCAGTTTCTAGGCTAACCAATCTATGAGAGTTGCACAAAACTGGCTGACAGATATACGTCTTCTTCATTAAACTCAATATATAATGCTGATTTAGATGTTTGTACTTTTTCAGCCACTACGGTGCATGAGATTGAGGAAACTTTCAAGAGCTTTGTAGCAAGAGATGACATAGCAATAATATTAATAAATCAAAACGTGAGTTTATAATGCATTAATTAATCGAAAACTTTGGAGACGTGTTTAGGCTTGGATTATTTCCGTTGTTGCGAAAATAGCGAAAGTGAAATGACTTAGATCGAAATGCTAAATGCTGTCCAAGTTCGAAAAAAGCCTGTCACTTTATTTCTGACTCAAATATGCGTAATTAAAGCTGAACCTGATTTCTGAGCATTTGTTGTTATAGGTGAGGAAAAAAAACAGGAAACAGTTGATTAAAATATGCACATAGTTTTTACGACTTATATTCTACATTATAATGTTTACAATGAACAATGATATTTTAAATATGACCTACATATATGCACATAATTTTTACGACTTATATTCTACATTATAATGTTTACAATGAACAATGATATTTTAAATATGACCTACCTACCTATATATATGTAGGTCATATTTAAAATGTCATTGTTCATTGTAAACATTATAATGTAGAATATAAGTCGCAAAAATTATGTGCATATTTTAATCAACTGTTTCCTGTTTTTTCCTCACCTATAACTACAAATGCTTAGAAACCAGGTTCAGCTTTAATTATGCATATTTTAGTCAGAAAAAAAGTGACAGGCTTTTTTCGAAGTTGGAAAGCATTTAGGATTTCGGTCTTAGTCAACTTCGGCATATATATATATATATACAATCAACTTCGGATATAAGGGACATATATATATATGGAAAAAATTGTCTTTTATGTGCGATGTCCCTTATAGCAGAAGTTGAGTCAGACCGAGGGTGTACCTAGACCTGTACTTTTACCCATATTTTTATGGATTATTGCTACACATTCAGTGCAAACAGTATGTGGGAAGCTCCTTCAGAGATGCGAGATGTATGTGACCGGGGAAACCGAGCTGTTCGAAGGCCGGGCTTGCGAAAAGTTGAGGTTAAAAATCTATCAATTTCGCTTTGATCATAGGGTGCCTTATATGGGAGGTAATTTACTTGGGTTTCTATTACGAGGGACCTGAAGATATCGTCCCTTATAACTGAAAGTCCCTTATGTCCGAGTACCTTGTACACGAAGATTTTTACATAAGAGAAACATTACGAAAAATTGGGACCGGTATTGGTGGTCCCTTATAAGCGAGTACATTATACCCAAGGTTGAGTGTATATGTATGTATGCTTTAGTATCACATGTTAATAATGATTGATGCTAGAGGCGGCTCGTGTGTAGCTGCTGTGGAACTGCAACACCCCATATTTTCACTAAATGTTATTAATAATATTCAATATATTAAAGTTTTTTTTCTTTAGTTCTTTCTTTATACTTGTATTGTGCATGTCACGTGAGGATACTACTGTTTGATTCCCAGCCCAGCACAGTGTGCTCCAGCAGTGTGGTGTATGGCTGTTGTGCACAGTGTGTCTGAGTTAAGATGCAGCACTTTAGGTAGAGAAAGTACTGTCACTCATGCAGTTTGTGCTGTTAGTTGTCACGTGCTTAAAAACCGTGTACCAGCGTATTCTTATACTGCGACAAATTTGGCTATTTGTAAGCAAACAAGATTTTTGTTTAGGATTATATCAAGTGTGTCTATAAACGTTCGTATGTTTGTTTGTGACAAAATTACAATTACTATGTTTATTTCGTTTTACATAGTAGTAAAACAATGCTAAGAATTTTTTGAAGTAGCACCCCCATTAATTTTAGCTACAAGCCGCCGCTGATTGATTTACTATCAAAAGATTAAAATTGACATACTGCTGAATAAGAAGTTTCAAAGATAACATGTTGCTGGACTGCATACACACACTATGCTACTCAATACAGTAGTATTATATAATCGTTCCTAATATTGTGTTAGTATTGTGATATGTATTGAATCATGACTTAGGTGTATCATTCCAGCCCTACTGAATACTTGGTACCAAGTAACTAGCTTTTAAATAGCTAATGGCCAAATACTAACCGAATAACTTTATTCATACTAAATCAGATTCAAATGCAAAACAATCTTTTAAAAGTGACCAACGTAAAATGACATTCAATATCTTTTGGTTAGAATTCATTCACTTAGTCTTCACATTTTATATAACATAAGCTAGTGATGGGCAATTAATAGATTAATCGAATTAATTGAGATCACAACCATGTATAAATCAACATAATCGGCAATTGAACAGTAATTCAGTTAATCGAGAGCAAAATATACGCATTACACACTGACTAAAAAGCAGTGTTTTATCACGATTAAACGGAATCTTTGTATTTTTTCTTCGTTTGTCTCACCTTACACAATGCACACAATTGTAAACCGCAGTGTTGGAAACTGGGCTTCTTATTCGCTTTCACGTGACATGTAGTTAACATAGTAATAGAGCAGTTAATGAACGTGTGTGTCTACAACAATAGTTTGCGAGCTTGAAAATGGCAGACAGCGACGAAAGCCATGAAGAGGTTTATAACCTATATTTCAGTGCAGCTAAAACAGTAAAAAATTACTGCGAAAGATTTAGATAATCGAATTATTTGAACAAGATTATAATTGAATTAGAAAATTTCAAAATTGCTCATCACCAACATAAACATAAGAACTAATCTATTGTCCTTTGTGCAGACAGAACGAGTGCTAAGTTGCTGAAAAAGATACACTTGTGTTGTGTTATGTTTTTTGTGTGTAAACATTCATATAGAAAATGTAGAAGGTCATTGAAGGTTCAAGCTACTAAACTTTAGATTCTTCTGGTTTTTGTTGTGTTTTAATGACTGTGAGATAATCTTCGCTGAACTGTATTGTGATTACGTTTTTTGCTGTTTTGTTGAAACAATTTTTATTTTAGGTAGCAGAAATGATTAGGTACGTTTTGGACATTTACAGTCAGCCGATTCCAGCTGTTTTAGAAATACCTTCCAAAGACAGTCCGTATGATGCAAGCAAGGATTCTATACTGCGACGTGCAAAGGTAAAGAAGCTATGCTAATATTGTGATTTCTGTTAATTTGTAACAACTTTGTCCTTTCTTGTGTGACTGAGTGGTTTAGATTTTGGACTGCAAGTCTTGAGTTCAATACCAGCGGCTGCAAATCCAGGGCGTATACTCTATATGTGTGTTTCCATATAGCAATTAGTCAGCAATTAAGCTTTTCTAGATATAAACATACCATAAGTCTTCATTTCATGAGGATGATTTTGATACCAAGTTCATCACTCTATGTTATTTCTAAGCTGAGATAATCCATATTTAAGTTATGGCCCAGGTTACACACTGAAAAACATAATCTTGAGAAAATCACTGTTAAAGTCAGCCATTGTTTTTTGTCATGTTTCTACAAAACACTTAGCAACCGTGCAAATGCTGGTTGCTACGGACTTTGCAAGAACACGTTGAAGTTATGTTTAAGTCCAGTAGATGGCTCTTCGTGACAAAAATCTGGGCTCGGCAACAGAAAAAAACACGAAGCAAAACGACCACTTCCAGGAGCTACTACCGGATTTGCTTTTCTCAAAATAAGTACTAATTTCTAGACAGAAAAGTGAATACGGAGTTATAAAATTAGATTTTTAGTATTTTTTAAACATATTATTTTCTTGATAATTTGTTGCTAGAATATAAAAGTCCAACATATTTATCATTTGTTTTTATAAAAAAATTAACGTTTGACCAATTTTTTAGTGCATTCTACTTTGAAGCATCGTAACATTGATTTAACTATGCCGACTTATGGACAGTTTTGCTGTTTAAGTACACATATATTCTTCGTCATTTGTGTGTTGCTTCCTTACCTGTATTGTTGTCCCTAAATAGCCATTAGTGCTAATGTTATCTGTTAAATGAGCAACGGCAAATATATATTGCCTTTGCCTATCCCATGAATGAGAATAAACGTGTCTTTAAAAATTTGTTATGCTATTATCAACTTATTGTTACATGTACAAAACATGTTATGCACGGATGAAAACATGATGTTGTTGAACAATTCTTCTATTTTTGTTCTCTGCAAACTCATCAGATTCTTTTAAAAAACGTCTTAAAAGACATTTGCTTAGATTGTATTTTTAAACGGTAATTAATTTTTTAATGCATTTTAAATTTTACGTAATTTATTATTTTTTAATTTTGATACGTAGTTGAACTCCAATAACAACATAGGAAATCTCGCTGGTACCTTAAAATTCTCAATTTTGTATTTTTGTCTGTACTTTTTGACAATTTAATTTTACTATGTAGTTGAACTCCAATAACAGCATAAGAAAGCTCGCTGGTGCCTTAAAATTATCTAATTTTTTTATTTTTGTCTCTATTTTTAACAATTTAATTTTGATATGTAGTTGAACTCCAATAACAACATAAGAAAGCTCGCTGGTACCTTAAAATTATCTAAATTTTTTATTTTTGTCTCTATTTTTAACAATTTAATTTTACTATGTAGTTGAACTCCAATAACAGCATAAGAAAGCTCGCTGGTGCCTTAAAATTATCTAATTTTTTATTTTTGTCTCTATTTTTAACAATTTAATTTTGATATGTAGTTGAACTCCAATAACAACATAAGAAAGCTCGCTGGTACCTTAAAATTATCTAAATTTTTTATTTTTGTCTCTATTTTTAACAATTTAATTTTGATACGTAGTTGAACTCCAATAACAACATAAGAAAGCTCGCTGGTACCTTAAAATTATCTAAATTTTTTATTTTTGTCTCTATTTTTAACAATTTAATTTTGATACGTAGTTGAACTCCAATAACAACATAAGAAAGCTTGCTGGTACCTTAAAATTATCTAAATTTTTTATTTTTGTCTCTATTTTTAACAATTTAATTTTGATACGTAGTTGAACTCCAATAACAACATAAGAAAGCTTGCTGGTACCTTAAAATTATCTAAATTTTTTATTTTTATCTCTTGTTTTTGACAATTTAATTTTGATACATAGTTGAACTCCAATAACAACATAAGAAAGCTCGCTGGTACCTTAAAATTATCTAAATTTTTTATTTTTGTCTCTATTTTTAACAATTTAATTTTGATACGTAGTTGAACTCCAATAACAACATAAGAAAGCTTGCTGGTACCTTAAAATTATCTAAATTTTTTATTTTTATCTCTTGTTTTTGACAATTTAATTTTGATACATAGTTGAACTCCAATAACAGCATAAGAAAGCTTGCTGATACCTTAAAATTATCTAAATTTTTTATTTTTGTCTCTATTTTTAACAATTTAATTTTGATACGTAGTTGAACTCCAATAACAACATAAGAAAGCTTGCTGGTACCTTAAAATTATCTAAATTTTTTATTTTTATCTCTATTTTTTGACATTTTAATTTTGATACGTAGTTGAACTCCAATAACAACATAGGAAACCTCGCTGGTACCTTAAAATTCTCAATTTTTCATTTTTTGTCTCAATTTTTTGACAATTTAATTTTGATATAAAAAAACGAAACTTTTGGGCCATAATTTGCACCTCTTCCTGGCAGGAGCGAGACGAGCCCCTGACTTTCTGTATTTCACACTAATTTTTAATTCAAATGGTTTGCAGTTCTGTAGCAAGTGACGGATCTAATTCATGTTTATCTGATCTTCTTGCAGGGAATGTTCTCAGCTGATGATTTCCGGTGAGAGGAACCTCTGCTGTGAGGAATTGCACCTACAATGTTGTATTACGTAATGTTTTGTTTCCAGTAACAGTCACAGTGACTTATCTCAGCATGAACCGTGGGTGCAGTTAGTTAGTTTCTTTGTCAGTCTGTTGTAAGTGTTGATGTGGGTAAAAGCTTGGCTAGCTTGCTCATTGTGTAACTTGATTAATTGTTTAGAACTTGAAAAGAGAACATTTGATTGAAAATAATGGGTTGCTTGTGGACTGTTTATAACTAATAATTCTGATAATTACATAATGAACTTAGCTGCTCCACATGATTAAAGGAAAAGGGTACAGAAAATTTAATTATGGAGTGGGCAGTAATTGTATAGAACTTAAAAAGAGAACATTTGACTGAAGATAATGGGTTGCTTGTGGACTATTTGCCACTAATGATTCCGTTAGTTACATATAAAGAAAGCATCATTGTTATGAACATAGCTGCTCCACATAATTAAAGGAAAAGAGTACAGAAAATTTAATTATGGACTGGGAAGCAATTGTTTAAAGCTTGAAAGAGAACATTTGACTGATAATAACAAATAGTTATTTGAACTATTTGCAACTAATAATTCTATTAATTACATATAAGGAAAACATTATTTTTATGACTTAGCTGCTCCACATAATTAAAGGGAAAAGGTACAGAAAATTTTAGGACAGCTTTCGTGTTGTAGTTTTCAGGTGGCTTAAGATTTAGTGCTTGTACTTCTACCATGCTCTTTCTAATCACATTTATTCCATTATTCGTTATGTCATACTTCCACCCAAAGAGTTTGTTATACAACTTCATTTGCTATTGTAGATTATAAAATAAGATTATGTTGTATGAATAATATATGCATAAATGAAAGACATTGAAAGGTTATTATGAGTGTAAGAATAATCATTGTTATTATGTATATGAGCAAAATAAGACTTTAAATATTAGTAAATAAAATGTGTAAAACTAGTAAAATTTGTTTGTTCTGAGAAATGAGCCTCCCACATTGGTGTCAGAGTATAAAACCAAACCAACAGTTCATTGTAACATTGGGTCCATTACATATAACCAGAAGACAAACAATTTCAAACCTCGCCTTGCAGAACCAGGAAATTAAGTTCCTCACCTCAACACAGCGTGTTTTATTTCAATTTTATTGTCACTCGTTCAATTCTTTCAATATAATCTCTACATTGCGTTAAACTAAAGTACAACTACAGTCAAATCCCTTTATACCGCCTTTTTGGACACCAGAAAATTTTTTGTTAAGCGAGTTTGGCATTGCGACAAGGTGCAGTAACGAATGCGTGTCTACGCAAATACAGACATTTTGGTTTGCCAAAAATTTGGGCTTTAAGGAAGTTTGGCATTATAACAAGGTGCATTAATGTATGCAAGTCTTCACAAATGTAGACATTTTGCTTTGCCAAAAATTTGGGCTTTAAGCGAGGCTGGCATTATAATGAAGTTTGACTGCATTAATACTGAAATATTGCTTTTACCAGCGTTCGTCTCATACACATTACAAAAGCTAGTGGTTATCGGTGTTCAGAGAACCTGAAGTAATTAATGTTGTGTCTGAAGTGACAAAGTGCGACCTGACTGTCTCATTACAGAAGTCTACCCCGTAACTTGTAATGATAAATACCTCATCAGTTAGGCCTATAGCATATTGTAATTACTCAAATGCTACTAGTCACTGCTTGCTAACGTGCTGCTACCACTGCATAAATCAACATGAAATGAAAGAAAAATCCGTGAAATAGTCTTAAGACTTGTAAATTACATATACAATACATGTGCAATGTTATAAACCAACTCTAACAAGTACGTAATCAAACATCTTTATAACATCCCTTTTATACTGCAAATCTTGTCCAAATTTTTGGCGAAACAAAATGCTTATACTGTACTTGCATTGTATTAATACCCCTCGTTATAATGACAAACTTGCTTAATGCCAAGTTTTTGTGGAGTTCCAAAGCAGGCGGTATGAAAAGTGGTTCGACTGTAATTTCATTGTGGAGTTCCAAAGCAGGCGGTATGAAAAGTGGTTCGACTGTAATTTCATACTAAGTACATTCAGTAACTATAAATGATGATCTTTAATCACAAATGGTTAAGATTAATCAACCTGAATAGTTTTGAACAACTAAGTTAAAATGACATTCATTTATTCGACTTAAACGAAACAATGAAAAAGTACAGCGTATCTTTACACATATTCAAACAAAAATTTATAACAAATGATAATTTATCAAATTTAAAAATGTCTAAAAGCAGTCAAACTTACAAGGTAATTAACCAATGAACCTATGCAGGTTTACCGATCTTCGCTTAAGCTTTTTGGTTGCTGACCCAAGCAATCTAACCAACTCTATGCACGCAGGTTCTTTGTTCAGTACCCAACTATGCACCCAGCTTCTTTGTTCAGTACCCAACTATGCACACAGCTTCTTTGTTCAGTACCCAACAATGTAACCAACTCTATGCACCCAGCTTTGTTCACTACCCAACTATGCACCCAGCTTTGTTCAGTACCCAACAATGTAACCAACTATGCGCTCAGCTTTGTTCAGTACCCAACAATGAAAAAAATAAGCAACTATGCACCCAGCTTCTCTGCTCAGTATCTAACAATGTAACCAACTATGCACCCAGCTTCTTTGCTCAGTACCCAACAATGTAACCAACTATTCACCCAGCTTTGTTCAGTACCCAACTATGCACCCAGCTTCTCTGCTCAGTACCCAACAATGTAACCAACTATGCACCCAGCTTCTTTGCTCAGTACCCAACAATGTAACCAACTATGCACCCAGCTTCTCTGCTCAGTACCCAACAATGTAACCAACTATGCACCCAGCTTCTTTGTTCAGTACCCAACAATGTAACCAACTATGTGCCAAGCTTCTTTGTTCAGTACCCAAGCAATTTAACCTACAGTCTAACCAACTCTATGCACCCAGCTTCTTTGCTTTGTACCAACAATGTAACCAACTCTATGCACACAGCTTTTTGTAATCTTGAGCATGATCTAAAATGGCAGATAATCAAAGATTTCGATTCTTGAGGTGTTCGACTTTCCAACATTTTGGTTGAGTTAGTCTTCAATTCGCATCTCGTAAAAAACAGAACGAAACCGACAAAGCACCAGCTAGCTGCTCTTTTGTTTTTCTTGCGTTTTCTGCACGAATTCTCTGTATTGCGCATCAGTACCAAAGATCCAATCCCACCAGAGGAACGAGGACGAGTAGTTCCCGACAAAGTTCATATGATGAAAGTCGTGAAATCGAGCCCCTGAAAATAGATTATTTTTGTAACATTTTTTGCATCAAAAAGAAAAAATCATTATCTTCATTTTCAAAAGACAAAGGTAAAAACTCCCAAAAACTTGGAAAAAGCTTTTTTGGGTGTAAAAACAGAACACATAGTTAGCTGACAGGAACCAAAACGGCACACATCGCAAACTACTTATCAAGAGGCTAAATCCTTAAACAGACATGGGCTGGCCATGAAAAAATTTGTTTCTGTCTTACCTCATGAGCTCAAAGGATGTCAGTATGAAGGGAGGAAAAAAATTTCTTTTAAATTTTTTTTAAAACTTTCTGAATGTTTAAAGCTAAATTAAGGAATATTTAAAATCAATTGAAATGAAAGTTTCTTCCCAGTGATTAGCAGTAAAGTTTCAAATTTTTTCAATGCACATTTTTTCACATTTTGTTTTTTAGTTTCACATGACAAAATTATGTTATAATTATCGATTAGTGCATAATCTCTTTTTTGTATCACGAACGTGTATGTTCTGACATATATGTGGTATCTCCACATAACTGTCAATGCCACTCAGCCGTTAATACACCGATTTTGTAGAAAATTCCATATTTTTTAGCTTCCAATACAATGAGCATCATCCAAAATGGCAACCCCGGCCATGAGTTATCCGTGGAAAAACATGGCCGTGTCCTGCCTTCCCTGAAAGACGATGCTATAATAATTATTGTGATTTACGTTTTAAATTGTATATATTTTATGACCGCGTCAAGCAAGTATATGAACGTACAAAAAAGTTATAAAATTCCTGGCCGGGTGTGCGATAAAAAATATTACCCGGGCGATTAGACGGAAATATTCCTTTGGGTTGAAATGTATTTCTTATTTCCGCTATAAACAACGTAACTCGAAAGTCATTAAACTAAAATTAAATAGCGGAAAAGCAAATCCAGTAAGAGCATTTACCGGCGTATCCAGGTATAAGATGCATTGGATTTATCCACGGAATGTCATAACCTGAGTGAACGTCAATCGTTTCACACAAGCGGAAGAACACCCACACCCACATCATGAACACGTGATTACAAAATATCAATATGCCGGCGAAAAATCCAAAACCCAAAACTGCAAATAAAAAAATTAACAGGTTTATTAGAAGTAAATTACGAACAGAAGTAAATTACGAAGTACAGTTTTGATTTCTATCATGTACAAATTTTTCAGTTTCAGCAGGTTGATTTTAAGGCTTCTTTGCACCGGTCTAAAATCATAGGCATCGTTTATTAGACTCACGGTTAATAGAATCAGTTACCTAATTGACTCAATAATGTCTGGCATGGGCCGGTCCTATTCAAATGTGTCTAGTGATGAGAAACGATAGAAAAATTGCGATACAATTTTGACAAACAATAAGGATTTGTGATACGATTTTGATAAATGATAAGGATTTACGATACAACTTCGATAAAGGATGAGGATTTGCGATATGATTTCGATAAAGGATAAGGATTTGCGATACGATTTCGATAAAGGATAAGGATTTGCGATACGATTTCGATAAAGGATAAGGATTTGCGATACGATTTCGATAAACGATAAAGATTTGCGATACAGTTTTGATAAACGATAAGAACTTGCAATATGATTTCAATAAACAATAAGGATTTGCAATACGAATTCGGTGTTGATAAGCGCTTTACAAAATTGTTTTACAAGCATTATACACACTGTATTACACAGTGCAAACTGCAAAGATTCATTTTATATAATTAATGCTACCGAGTTTGGAGTTAATAACACGATAATATAAACTATTGTTTCCAATATGTTTATTATTGCCAAGGCCTACAAATTGCCGAAATGACACATCAATTTCAATGTAGATACTCCGATTGTATAGATTTTTTGTGGTGATAATCATTTATTTTATCGATTTGATAATAGATAAAAAAATCGATTTTATACATACCACTGATTACGGACAGCATTATTACTAAAGAAATACCCCAAGCCTCCTAAAAGATTGGTGCTTGGAAGAATTACCTAACAATGCCAAGGAAGTCCAACATCTTTCTAATACTTTGTATGAAAAGGAATATTACATGCTTGCTTACCAACAGTTTCTATTGGATGTGCATATTCTGCCTGCATACCAAAAGGTGCCTGCAATATAGTATTATATATAAGAACACCAAGAGAGCTTTAACTAGTGTAATGCACAGATGGAGTTTCTATATATAGGATGTTACAATCCCTTTGACTGTAACCAAAACTGCAACCAAATAACGGGGCTGCAAATTAGGCAAGTTATATGTGTCCTTGCAAGCCAAAACCATCCATAAGTCGACATAGTTAAAACTATGTTATGATTCTTCAAAGTAGAAAGCACCAAAAAATTTGGTCAAAAATTGGTTTTTTATAAGGCTAAATATATTGGACTTTTATATTCTAAATGTTCAGAAAATATTAAAAATCTAATTTTACAACTCCTTAGCCACTTCTCTTGGTAATAACTAGTAATGCAGATGTGAAAAACTCTTATTTTATAACTCCGATTGTAGCTCGTGGAAGCAGTAATTTTACTTCAGGTTTTTCTGTTGTCAAGCCAAGAACTTTGTCAGGAAAAGATGTCTACTGGTTGCTAAGTGTTTTTAGAAATGTGACAAAATATTTTCTCAAGATTAAGTTTTTCAGTGTGTAGCCTGCACCTCAACTTCAACGAGGATTATCTCAGCGTAGAATTAACATAGAGTGATGAACTTGGTATCAAAATGATCCTCATGAAATTGAGATTCAGGATATGTGAATATCTAGAAAAGCTTAATTACCTACTTATGAACGTTTTTGCTATGCTCTCATACATATGCGAACTGTATTTTTATGAACAGGAGTGCAAATCACAACTTGACAAAATCCAAATAAAGAACGAGCCAGCTTGATGTCCATTAAGTCATTCTTTTCAAACGAAATCCCCCCCCCCAAACAAAAACTTACAGCATAAGCATGGTGAACCTTGTGCACGTATTTATACAGCCGTTTATCGTGCATGAGTCGGTGGATAAAATAATGCCACGTGTCCTCAATAACGGCGCAAATGAAAATTTGACCAGCTAACACGTACCTGCAAACGAAGTGTACATTGAACAGGTGAACAAACACTCTAGTAAGTAAATAGTGCAATCTTTCGGAATAAAATGCAAAATTCTCTTATTAACACTCGAATGATTTAACACTCCTATATATCTGATTTTTTGAAGCCTTACACGCCCGATCACAATCTTATATCAATTAGTTTATCGACACTCGGTGTACCGCGTTATAATCTAGTCACATATGGTTCTCATAGTTTTAGCACAGTGGCACGAAAATTACGGAATGATTTACCAATTCATGCGATTTATCAAGTTCAAATCATTCCTTAAAACTTATTTTTATAAAGAAGCCTTTTTAGTTATTTTAGAGATTTAATAAGGACTTATGGATTTAATTACGGCTGATTTTTATATACATGTATTATGATGTTGGTTTTACCTGTAATAGCCTATTGCGTATGTGCTCTTTATGTGTCAATATTTTATATATGTAAAATGCATTTGTCCATTTTTAATGTTAATGCATTTTAAATTATTTCAATAAATTATTATTATTAAATTTACCGGGCGGCACAAAAAAGCATGAAGATGTTACGATCATGATTATGCATTTTAAATATTCAATAAATTATTATTACTAAATCTACCGGGTGGCACAAAAAAGTTGAAGACGTTACAATCATGGTATTGTAAAAATAAAATAACAGAATCGCTTGCAAATTTTCCAAACCTGATGTTACAAACGCTTATATAGAGGGTGTTCGGAAAGTCACTGTGCATTTGTATATTTATTACGAGACATGTTTTAATATAAAATAATGGAGGTAAGTATGAATGACACATAAACAATGTTGAAAGTGAACCCCGTTGGCATTAATACAGGTTTGGGTCCTTGTTATTTTGACTGGATCAAAAGCATATTGGGATCGAAAGTTGAAATATAAGAAAAACACGATTAGAAAAGTGCACAGTGACTTTCCGCACACCCTGTATAAACGCCAAAATTTTTCGGTCATACCCGTAGATTCTTCCAAAGATACAGTAGTTTGAAAACAGCAAGTCAAAAATAATAAATGCCGTAAAAATTTTGTGTTAAAATTTACAGCAAGTGTTCTATGCGTCCACCATTTTCACTGAATACTAGATGAAGGCTCTTCTCACACCAGCTGACACCGTTTCTTACTTTTCTAAGGGAGAAATTTTGTACCTAGCACTCCATTTTTGCCTTTAGTTCTTCTTCCTGTAGTTATGGCCGTCGTCCACTTTCTCTTTAAGGGAATTCCAGATATGGCAGTCCAGAGGATTAAGTCCCATAACGAATACCATTTTTCTTAGCAACAAATCTTTATCAATGCTTTATTTTCTGGAGTGACGGCCATGATGTAAACTGACTAACTTCTTTCTCACCAATAACTTAAAACTACCAAAACTATAAACTTGTGAAATTTAAACTTTGTAGAGCAATTGATTCTAACATTATGGTAGTCTAAATTTTGGTACATTTTTACTGTGCCACCCAATACAAATCATAGTTTTAGCACAATGATATTAAAATGTTACCATCTTGGCATTGAGTCGTAGTCGTACGGAATTCCGAAATATTCTGTAAAGTAGTAAGTTCCACCAATCATTGGTGCCTAAAAACAAACAATAAGTTCTACCAATCACTGGTGCCTAAAAACAAACAATAAGTTCCACCAATCATTTGTGTCTAAAAACAAACAATAAGTTCCACCAATCATTTGTGTCTAAAAACAAACAACTTCCAAAAATCATTGGTGCCTAAAAAACAAACAATGTGTGATGAAATACCCCAATGACACCAGAGAAAGCAAGACCAATGTGTATGTGCAGTGATTTGTGCTTTTCTCTTGCGAAGTAACTTCTACAAAACGTGCCTTTTTTGCAGTGATGTCAGTCTCGTTCTTGTCAGTTGTTGTTATTCATTGGATAAGCTCTTAGCCACGTTTTATACGTGATGTAACAATACACATAGCTCCATATTCCAGAGTTTTACGATAAAGCGATGTCATAGCAACAACAAGCAGCACTCTAAATGACATATTCACCAAGAAATGAATTCTACGACAACAACAAATTCCACATGACACATCCAGGCAGTTAGGCAATAAACTTAGTAAGCAAATAACCAAATGCTTCACATTCTGGATTAGTTATAATAGTCAATAAACGTAATAAAAATAATAATAATAATAGTGATGATGATGATACAATGTCACTGTTTCTCAAGACAAATAGAAGTAATCTGTATAGATAAAAAATTATTATGCAAACAAGTATTTTATTCTTCGACTGTTTACAAAAAACAACTCATGAAAGTCTTACAAAAGAACGTCATTAGAATGAATATATTAAAGGCTACTGATGCAACCTTTTCTTATATTTGTAAATTAGAGACAAAATCGCTGTATCAATAGCAAAATAACTTACATCAACAAAGAACATATATAACCAAGATCAAAAGAGCATAGATTCGCAACAACACAGATAAAACAACAGGAAAAACCAGGAAGCAGTCATGATGTTAGAAATGATCTATCAGTGTTTGTTCACTTATTGCGGGTGTTCCTTTCCAGGCCCACCCGCGATAAGTGAATTATCGCGAAGTAGGGATGCTATATTCATTTTAGTAGTTATACATTATGTTATGCCTTTATAAACCCTCCCCACACTCTTATACATAACCCTTTCCCATTCCCTTATGCAAAATTCATCAAATCTATACAGTACTGTACAATATGTACTACGCATGTGCAAAAATACTTTAGACAGAGTACCGCAAAAACAGCGAACATACCGCGATAAACGAACCACGAAGTAGCGAGGGAACACTGTACATACTAAAGCATTTATTTTGTAAATGCTAAAAATTGCCCTACACTATAGCATAATTATTGAAAGAAATACGTTGGTACAGTTAATAATACAAATATTTCAGCAATGATTTTAAATTTTTAATGCTAAAAAACACTATATATAATTTACCTGAATACAGAAATGGCTGAAAAGCAACTGCTTGACACAGTCCCACTGCCGTTCTTCGGGTTTATTCTGAAAGAGAACACGTGCAGTATAATGCGAGGTCCAAAATTTAGTTTTGTTCACGCTTCAAACAGCTGCCCAAAGATTTCTGTACTGTAGATTTTTCAGTGTTAAACAAAAATGTGTTTACTTTTACTTAAGTACTTACTCATGTAACAAGATGTTAAGGTGTTGCAACCGTAAGTCATGTAAGTCTACAGTAAACTCTGTCTAACTCAAAATCGCACAACTCAAAGAATTTCAGCAGAATGGATGAAATCCTTTGTTTTCCCCACAAAAAATCGCTTAACTCAAAATTATGTCTAACTCAGACAAGAAACTACGATCCATTTAATCAAAATACGTTTAATTTATTACGCCCAACTCAAAAATGCAATTTATACTGTAGAAAAATAAAAAGTTTCTTAGAACTCAAAAACAGTATCGTCTTCTGGGAAAATTCTGATGTCTTACAAGTCGCCCCCTCCCCGATTATTTTCTCTGGAATTGGTCCTTCCGTGTTGTGTACGTGTTCTTTTGTAACATAAAAAAATCGTGTTTCACTACATAATTTGTTATTCTTTATGTAAATGTCATCAAATATCATCGTTTATGTATAGAAAGGTTGACTTTCTGCCTTGTATTTAGCTCACCATCTGGAGGATAGGTTTAAAGTCTCTATGCTGCAGTATGGTCAACGTTGCTAACTCAAAGTTTTTTCGGTCCGATTGGATTTGAGTTATGCAAAGTTTAGTGTAGTTTAACATCAAATCTCGTCGTTTGTGTATAGAAGAGTTGACTTTCTGCCTTCTATTTAGCTCACCATCTGGAGGAGAAAAGTTTAGAGTTTCTATGCTGGACAATGGTCAACATCACCTAAATCAGAGTTTTTTTCGGTCCGGTTGGATTTTAGTTATGCAGAGCTTACTGTATAGACTGTAACAGTATGAAAAACAGCGTTTGTGTGAGTATTTTTAATTTGCGACCGAACGTATTGCAATTTAGAACGTGGCATAATAAGTGAGTTGTACAATTCGGTCAACCATTAAATGTGCCCACATACAGTTCCAGTACTAAGAATTTTCGTTTCATTTTCTGTCAAATAACAACCTGTTAACTTCTAAAACATTTCTACACAGATGTGCACTGAATACAGACAAATATGAAACTTACTGGTTGTATTTTGAAGCGTTTGAAGAAGGGCATGAATTGATATAAGAATCCAGGTAAGCAAATTAGTATGTACAGAACCTGTAACAAAATAGAAAATAGACTCTACATTCGGAAGTAACAGCAAGCATGCATTTGATTAAGTTAGACAATGTTAATTTATGTACTTTATGCATTTGGTAAGACCCAGACTTTGCCGAGTTCCCAACTAGGGTTGCCACCACTCCTGATTTGGTCTGGAGTCTCCTGAAATTCAGCCATGCATTCGTAGTTCGGTCAGATATTTGAAAAATGCTGAAATCTCCTTATTTTGATCATCACATTGAAATTTAAGTGCAAAAAAGGAAACACAACTTAAATGCTATTAAAACTTTGCAAAAGATTAAGCCAAAAAACAGTTGAGTCTTTGTTAATTAAGGTAACAGTAAACTTATCAAATCAAGTTTAATCGGTTGCATGGCTTCATCATTTCGCCCCTTCTACATTTTTCACCAATTTTTGCTGCAGCGGTAAATGCTGCAATGCAAGTATTCTTTCGCTTTCGCTTTAATTCACATAAGTGATTTAATTCACATAATATAAAAAGTGCTTAATAATTTGATTGCTAAACCGATCACAGAAAGCACAGAAAACGTGAGAAATGTGACTGGGAAGAAACTCCAAAAATTGATCTACACTCCTTGTACGTTTGCAAGGAGAACAAACGTCTCGGACCCCACTGGGGGGGGGGAGCTTACAAGCCCCCCTCCCTTAACTAGCCATTAATTCTTGACTCGTGTTCATGACGAGGTGGCAACCCTAGTTGCAACACGATGCAATAAGTAATCCAAGCACAGTTAATTATGACTTAATTATGACAACTTTTTATAAACGCTGTAATTAAACTATAATTAATTCAGCGCTAATTATTGCAACACACAGCTAAGTAACTTATTGGCAATCACATCGCTAGCTGAACTGAAAGATTGCTGTATCTTCACCTCGTGTACAATTATCGAACCGTAGAAAGCTATTTGCCATTTCGTGTACGATGCAGTCATGTACCTCCAGTAGTCTTCAAATGCTCCTGACAACGGGTTACCAGGTAAATAATCGGTAACAGTTTCAACGGAATTGATCACAACACGCGATTCGTTCATCTTCTATGCACAAACTGCACAAAACAACGGCTAACAGAGGCTGAGGTTTTCACAAAATCAATGACAATTTCCTACAACCGGTGTAGCCAGTGCAAAACGTGCTTCTGTTACGCTCAGTAATCACAAAATCAGCTGATGGCTCGCCTGATGAGAGGTCTGACAGGGATGACCGCGGGACGGCAATCACGCGTGAACCGATCGGGATAATCAAGCTGATCGCTCGAGTGATAATTTTCAATTCAATTTTATTTGCACAAATACATGCAGTGTACATTGGCAACGTAATATGATATACAAGACAAATATTATATAAACTGAAAAAAATAATTCACAATAGGCTTTATGCAAAGTTATTTTTATAGACAAATATTAAGATATAGTATATTGATTCAAAAATCATAGTTAAATATTGTATAATTCAGTAATGAGAAATGAGTGGTAATGGTTCCAGCTTTTCAAATGAAAGATTATAAACAATAAAATAATGAGAGTTGAAAATAACTGTCGTTAGAGTCTGCTGATAAGATGTCTGATGGGGATGATTGCGGGAAAGCAACCATGTGTGAACAGATGGGGATAATCAAGCTGCTAAAGAAATGTACTAAAAATGGCATCTGATACATTAAACTAGTTTTTTCTCCCACAGACTTTCCGTTCCGTATTTCCAAAACACTACTGCTTCCAAAATGTACAGAAATAATAGTTGGTAATATAAAGATTCTTCGCTCAGATTTGCACATTTTTAACTTGATTCATCCCTCTTACATGATGTCGTTAGCAGTTACTGTCAGAGCATGACAACATCTTAAGAGAATGTTATTTCAAAGGACTCTCAAAATGTGCAGCGAACAGACATGACGAATCTTGTATTCAAAGCAAGACAACCAATGACGAAGCTGCCAAGGCTGACAATTATATATGTCGTACTGAGAATAAGGAAGAAAAGACTGCTCTACCAGTTGTCTTAGTAATTTTTTTGGTGTACCTAACTCAACAAAGATAGTTAATTCTTATGCGCTTCTTGATCCTGGGAGTACACGGACCTTTGCTTCCATGGATCTCGTAAAAGAAATTTGATTTGACTGGTCAGAAAGGAAGTTTACTTGTGTCTACCTTGTCAGGAGAATCTCATGAAGATATCACAAAAGTAAGTTTGCAGGTTCAATCCACTGGAGGAAAAAATAAGCAACTGATTAGCCTGGATACAGTCTACGCTTTAGAACAGTTTCCTTCTTTAAGAGATAATTTTATCTCAAGTTCTGATCTGACTAGCTGGAAACATTTACAAGGATTTCCATTTGCTAGTGTGAGACCTGGTGAAGATGTTGAACTCATTATAGGTCAAGATTGTGCATAAGCATTCATACCTTTGCAAGTGAAACGAGGCAGGTTTTGGCAGCCATATGCTATAAGAACACCATTAGGATGGACGTTTCATGGCAGTGTTGGTAGTGCTGAACAAGAAAATGCCATGGTTAACATGATCACACATCTACTTTCAGTTTAGAGGGATATGTGCGAAAATTCTGGGAGATTGACAAATATGGCACAACTGACGAAATTCCAGTGTCTGTAGAAGATAGACAGGTGTTGAAGTTGTGGGACCGAGCTTTGGAAAATCAACATTACAGGATGGACATTCCCTTCAAGAAGGTGCCACCAGACTTTCCAGACACCCTGCCTGTAGCACAAAGGCGGCTTCAGTTTCTCAAAGTCCGTTTGAAGAAGAATCCATCTCTGCATGAGCAATATATGAAGGGTATGGAAGACTTATTGATGCGCGGCTATGCTGAACTTGTCGACAGCTGGGATGGTGTAAAAGGGTGCACTTGATATTTGCCCATCACGGCGTTCTTAACCCCAACAAGCCAAAGTTGAGGATTGTTTCTGTTGTATGGTGGTTGAAGGCATCTCTTTAAACATGAACGTTTTACATGGTCCAAATCTGACGGAGCAAGTTGCTGGGAGTTTTGATACGGTTCAGAGAAGATCAGGTTGCTGTCATGGGATGATATTGAAGGGAAGTGCTAGTGTCACCTGATCATAGAGATTCTCACAGGTTTTTATGGTTCCCACAAGGCAACCATGAGGAGGATCCCAATGCCTTTCAGAATCACACGCCACTTGTTTGGCGGATGTTGGAGTCCCGCTGCTGTGACTTACGCTCTTCAGAGAACAGCTACTGATAAAGCAAGCTTCTTCCCGGCTGAAATTGTTGATTCTCTTATGCGAGATTTTTACGTGGATGACTCTCTCCTCTCGTTTAAATTGATCTCAGTAGCTGTTGACTTTGTGGCTAGTCTTAGTGTACTGTTGGTGAGAGTTAGTTTTCAAATAACATGGAATCCGTTGCTGAGGAAGATCATGCAGGAACTATGAAAAATTTAGATTTTTTGAAGGAGGGATGCCCGTTGAGACAGCATTTGGCCTTCAGTGGAATATCGAGACTGACCAACTATGTATAGAGGTTAATGATTGCAAAAAAGCTTATGAAAAGAGAGATCTGTTGAGTGCTCTAAGTTCAGTTTATGACCCATTCAGATTGGTTTGTCCAGTGATCCTGATAATGGCAAAATCCATGCTGGCTCCTATAAGAGGACAGACAATTCTACGCCTAGAATCATGCCGTGGCAGCAGTTCAATTGGATAAAACCATAAAGGAAGAATTTAGACTGCTGTCAATGAAATGCTGTACTGGAAGGACACCATGGATGTGCTAAAATACATATTGAATGAAAATAGAAGATTCAAGGCCAACCGTGTCAGACTTTTTTCATGAGATATCTGATCCCAAACAATGGCATAATGTCAGCAGTAGTGAAAACCCAGCTGATCATGCTTCAACAGTTGCAGCTAAAAAATTCTTAAGCCTTACCCAATGGTTGACAGGACCAAAATTTCTTATGATGTCTCCAGAAGCACTGGGACAAAACAACGAGTGAAATCAAGGATATAACAGAAGAGATGGAATGCAAACAAGACGATAGATTGAGAGCAAAAGTCTTTGCAACTCATCATGGTATAAATTGAAGAAGGCAGTAGCTAGGCTCATCAGATGCAAGAAGTTACTGTCAAATACTGTGAAGCATCGAGAGAAAACCAATGTTCCAACAGGTAGTTTGTCTGGTGAAGAACTGAAAAGAGCTGAATTAAACTGTTCCAATATGTTCAAGGAAGTCACTTCAAAGATGAAAGGACTACTCTTCAATGGAATTTAAAGGTCAATAAAGGACCAAAATCCCAAAAGATAGCAAGCTAAAAGCCTTGGATCCTGTACTATCTTCAGAGGACGTAATCTGCATAGGAGGACGAATTGAAGGCAAGCATCAAATTATCTTACCCCGTGAGGATCACATAGTAGACCTGATACTTATGGAGCTGCATGAAAATGCAGGCCATTGCAGTCGTGAATACTTAATTGCCCTAGCAAGAGAAAAGTACTGGATAATAAAGGCCAGACCAAAAGTCAGGAATATAATTTCAGACTGCACTGTTTGTAGACGCCGAGATGCCAAGCCTAACTGTCAAAGAATGTCTCCATTGCCAAGTGATCGAGTAGATCCAGGAAATCTGCCCTTTTTCAACACCGGCTAGGTTGTTTTGGGCCCTTTGTCGTAAAAAGAGCTCACTCACATGTCAAACGATACGGCTGTCTCTTTACGTGTATGCCCACTCGGGCAGTTCACATTGAAATACTGCACTAGATGAACACTAGGAGCTTCATCAATGCTTTGGTGAGATTTATCAGTCGTCGCGGACACCCATGTTCAAGTAAATGTGACAACGGTACAAACTTTGTAGGATCAGAGAGAGAACTTAGAACAGCCATGAAAGAGCTTGACCAAGAGAAAATAAATGATCCCTGAGAAGACGCCAGATCCAGTGGAAGTTTTATGCTCCAAGTGCACCGCACCAAGGAGGTGTTGGGAAAAATTTTAAGGTCAATTAAAAAAGTGATGTTGTCTGTCACCAGAGAACAAGTACTGGATGACGAAGAATTGCTTACGCTGATGACAAGTATCGAGCAAATTCTCAATTCTCGTCCTCTTACTGTCATTTTTGATGACCCGAAAGACATGGAGCCCTGACCCCAAACCACATCTTGCAAATGAAAGCGAGTCTAAATATTCCGCGAGGTAAATTTGAAGAATCGGACATCTATCATAAGAAGTGGAGGCAAGTTCAATATTTAACAGATATCTTCTGGTGCTGCTGGACAAAAGAGTATCTGCCTGCGCTTCAGGGCTTTCAAAAATGGGAAAATGCCTCTCTAAATTTAAGTCCAGGTGACGTTGTCCTAATCCTTGACTACACACATCCACGTAGTGAGTGGCCCCTTAGGAGAATCACGCATGTATTTTTTGTTAAAGATGACCGAGTTCGGATGGTGCAAGTCAAAATACCCACTTCAACTCTCAAACAACTCATTCAAAAGCTTTTCTTACTAGAAAGGGTTAATGGAAATTAAACGTTAAGATCATTTAATAGGGGGGTGCGATGTTGGGGATAAACTGATACTGTCATGTGCTGCCACCTTTTAGGCCTTAGGCCTTGAATGAATTTCTGGTTTTAAATTTGTTAGCCTGTACTTATATACTCAGGTGAATCAATCTGGTTTTATGCAGATGTCAGTAGGATAGCAGACTGTTACACTGTCTAGGTTTTTGCTATCTGTTTTGTACATAATTTAGCCAAATTTGGTGATTTGATAAATTCTTGTGACCTTTTCTGATGCCAAAAGTTTAAATACCAGGGTTGGCCAATATATGTAAGTTTAATATGATTATTATTAAAATTTTTTTGATTACTTAAAAGAGAAGTTTAATTTCTATTTCATGTAGCATTTTTCTACTTTACAATTGTTGTAATTTGTAAAGACTCTGTAATTCATACCTAAATGATTTAATATTTTGATTCAGTTCCTATTTTATAATAATCTTGTATAATCACCAGAATTTGCAAAATGCTTTTATTTTATTTTATCAGAATAAATAACTGTTAGCAAGCCAATGCGGAATTTGATGATTTGTTTGGGACATTCCGTCAGCTACACATACCTTTTAGAATTTTCCAGAAAGAGCATGCCAAAAGTCAGTCCTTATAGCAAATTATAGCCAAATTTCTGGGCGACACAAACTCATCAAATACGGGTAAAATTTGAGGGTGGAGTCCGTGTTCCTCCAGATACATGCATCGATCAACGGTGACGAATGATTCCAAGACTGGTTGTAGACACACTTGCAAGGCCTGAAATCAATCAGTTGTTACAAAGCTAAGAAAATAACATCTACATAGTAGACAAAAGATGCGCAAAATATAATAACAGTTACGATTTAAAGGAAAGAACAAGTCACTCAGCATGTTGGGTTTATTTTACTGTTATCATTTAAACTTAGAAAAATATAACAAAGAAATGTGCAAAAGAACTGCCTATGAAACATAAAGTTAATTTACACTACCGATGTGTACGAATTTTCAGACGTGGTGGTCTCCGCCATTCACTTGAAAATTATGATGTAACTGGGAGACTTTTACGGCGTTTTTGCCAGGATTTTTTGCTGAAGTGTTTTTCTCGCTGTGGCAATAGACGTTTTGACGTGTTTTTGCAGCGAATTTGCCAACAGCGAAAAAAATGCTAGTCAAAACGGGCCTTAAGGATTTTTTTCTTTGGATTTATAATGAGGACTCCCTGTCTTCAGTGTGACTGGCATGCCATTTTTGGAAACAAAATGTGAGCTTGCAAACTAAAACCATCCACAAGTCGGTTTTGATGTTATGTTATGATGCTTCAAAGTAGAATGCACCAAAAATCCGGTCATATGTCAATTTTTTGTTTTTTACAAATGCTAAATATATTAGACTTTTATATTCTAGGATTAAATTATCAATTTTATGACTACTTGCCAACTTTCTGTCTAGAAACTAGTACTGCAATTGTAAAAAACTCCTATTTCCAATATCCGATTGTAGCTCTCGTAGAAGCAGCCATTTTGTTTTAGCTTTTTTCTGTTGACAAGTCCAGATCTTCATCAGGAAAAGCCATCTACTGGATTTAAACATAACTTCAACGTGTTGTTCTTGCAAAGTACATAGCAACCAACATTTGTGCAGTTGCTAAGTGTTTTGAGGAAACGTGACAAAAACAATGGCTGACCTTAACAGTGATTTTCTCAAGATTGTTTTTCACTGCATAGCCTGCACTTCAACTTCAACGTGGATTATCTCAGCTTAGAAATAACATAGAGCAATGAACTTGGTATCAAAATGCTCCTCATGAAATAGAGATTCAGGATATGTGAATAACTAGAAAAGCTCAATTGCTGTCTTATGGACGATTTTGCTATGCAAACACACAAATGTTTTGTATTACACATGCACGCACAATGGTGAGTTCCTTTGGTCATGTTTGTGAGGTTGCACATATGGCAGGGAAACATACTATTTGAAAAACATGATACTGTATTCTAGGACTGCCAGGGTCTTGCATTTGAAAACCTACCGTAATAATTTCTATGTAAGGAAAGAGGTCTTTAGTATCATCGTGCAACTTCTCAAATTGATCATAGAGTTCTTCTTCATCTAGGAAAAAAATACAACATGCAGCATGGCTTGCAAATACAGTTCTGATATTTAAATACAGGAGAACCTCTGTTTTCGACCATAATTCGTTCCCAAAAAGTGTTTGAAAACTGATTTGATTGAGAACTGAATCATTTATTCCCATAAGAAATAATGTAAAAGCAAATAATCCGTTCTCAAGCACCAAATGAACTGTAAAGTATTACTAAAACGAAATATAATAATGCAAAAATGTTTATTCAAACAGTAGATATGATATAATCGATAAGAAAACGTAATAGAATTACTTAGAAAGAAAAATATAATTACACCTGCATAAAAACCTTACATATTGGTAGCAATGTGATGTCATATGTAGGCTAAGTGGGTGGAGTGATTTAAATTTTGTGCGTGACTACTCTCGGGTGCGGTTGGTTACGCTCGGCTCTACTCGGCTCGCAGTGCATGCGTTCATCATGTTTTTGGCGGTTGGCCGAGTACCGAAATTCTGGTCGAGAGAGGAGACAATTTCAGCTGGAATTTTCTGGTCGAAAAGCGATTTGTACGAGTATGGAGACGTTTGACAACGGAGGTATGACTGTACATGGAATAGTTAAAAAGCAGTAGGGAAATATAGCAGAATGTATCTTTTTTGTACGTTCAAACACTTTCCAAACAAAGGCATATAAAAGCATATTTTTTAATTTAAAACGTAAAACAGCTAACTCTCAGTCAGGGAACCCGTCTGTATGATATTGATTATCATACTGGATACGAAAAAGTATCATATTTTTAGCCAAATCGGCATATTAACAGCTGTGTAGTACTGCAGATTATATCGTAGTTATCAGAACACACGTTCATATCATACAAAAAGGAGATTATACAATAATTGATAATTACACGATAATTTAGTGATGCAAAACGAAGCGTGAAAAATTTAAAAAGTTACTGCTAACCAGTAGGAAATAAACAAGCTTCGATTTCAACTGATTTTAAATATTCGATGCTTCAGCTCTAAACATTCACAAAGCTTTAAAATTTTTTGATCTTGAACCTGACTAGATAGTTGGTGCATCTAGAAAGAGGGAGGGTAAGAAAAAGCCCAGCATTTATCCAGACAAGGTGCAGAAAGCTAGCGTTGCAGGCATAGACAAGCAAAGCAGATAAGGTTTATTTAAAAAAAACAAACAGTAGAAGGCAATAAGCCTTTTCAGTTTCGTTGCGCACGCACACAGTAGGTAAAGCAAACCCGTTTCCCACATCAGCTCATTAACTTCTGTTGTTTTACATGGCCTTTACTTAATTATGCATGAATCTATGCATAGAGTGATTTAGTAGCAGGATCTTGCTTGGGAACAAGAAAAAATGAACTAGTAAGGTTCTAGCTAGCTGCTAAAACTGTTACTATTACAACAGCAGGGGTTGAGAGGCGTTGTCAAGTGTACACAAATGCGTTGTCTGGTGCACTTAATCTTTGCCCTTTTCCCGATCACCATCAATCGCTGAAACCGTGAAAAAGTTTATTGTGAACATAGTCAAAATAAGTAACTAAGATATGAGAATGAAATAGGAAAAAATAAAAACAAGTGAACAGAGAAAGGGAAATGATTGAAAAATGGAACAGAGATTAGATAAGAAACTGAAAGACATACTCAGAATTATATGCTACTTCACACACAGGCTTATTCACACATGAGTAATACATACATGAGTCTTATTCACACGAGTAATACATATATCAGTCTTATTCACACATGAGTAATACATACATCAGTCTTATTCACACACCAGTAATACATACATCAGTAATACATAAATCAGTCTCATTCACACATCAGTAACACATACATCAGTCCTATTCACACATCAGTCTCATTCACACATCAGTAACACATACATCAGTCCTATTCACACATCAGTCTCATTCACGCATCAGTAATACATACATTCTTTTTCACACATCAGTAACACATACGTCAGTCTTATTCACACATCAGCAAAACATACACCAGTCTTATTTACACATGAGTAACACATACATCAGTCTTATTCACACATGAGTAACATACATCAATCTTATTCACACATGAGTAACACATACATCAGTCTTATTTACACATGAGTAACACATACACCAGTCTTATTCACACATGAGTAACATACATCAGTCTTATTTACACATGAGTAACACATACACCAGTCTTATTCACACATGAGTAACATACATCAGTCTTATTTACACATGAGTAACACATACATCAATCTTAATCACACATGAGTAACACATACATCAGTCTTATTTACACACGAGTAACGCATACATCAATCTTAATCACACATCAGTAATACATACATCAGGCTTATTTGCACATCAGTAATACATATCAATGTACTATGCTTACATAAACAGAAAGGGCTTCTGATAACTGAGGTAGATCACAAAATCTAAATGCGTCTTACCAATATCACAGTTTAAAGAAATTCTTGCAATTAATGAGTGAATATAATCCGAAAATGATTCAAAGCTTCCATTTCTCGCTAGTTTTCTCCGAAGTTTGTCAGCTTTTATGCCTAAAATAATCAGACAATAGTGACTGCATTAAACTGCAAGACTGTTCTGACAGTTTGAGAACTAAGTGAAGAACAACTATAAACATTATACATGGTCACCAAATTTTCTGCGGGTAACAAGCAACTATAATACTGACAGACATGACAGCAGTAGCAGAACAGAAACAATAGTATTTTAAAGTAACTACGCTAATCTCAAGCCGGAAACAAAAAAACGATTTCTGTCTTACCTCATGAGCTCAAGAGATATCAGTAAGGAAGGTGGGGAAAAAATTTCGGTACGGAAGAAATTTTTTTCAAAAAATTTTTTTTTAAAGCTTTGTGAGTGTTAAAGCTGAATCGTCGAATATTTAAAATCAGTTGATATCAAAGTTTAATTGTTTCCCACCAGTTAGCAGAAATGTTTTAAATTTTTTCAATGCACATTTTATCACGCCTTGTTGTTTAATTTCCCGATTTGATTATTAAATTATCGTGTAATTATCCATTGTCATATTGTCTGTTTTTTGTAAGGCATGAACATATGTTCTGATTGGCAAGCAAAGTCGTAATTAATTAATGATATCGTTAATTGCCAGCTAATTTGGAAAAGCACTGACACCATGAATAGAACTTTGTTTACCTGTTTTGTTTAGAAAAACTTCTACAATTGCCCTGTAAGCAACTGTCTTCACATGAAAGTTGTGGTCCTCTTCAGTTTGACGTCTCCACCTTGCTCTAGTTTCTTGTGACGCTAATCTCAGTGCGTACGGTGAAAAGAAACTCATCCACTCCACATCTACCTCCACACAACTATTACAAGATGTGGTTCCCGTTTCAACACGTCTGAGCTCTAAATTCGCCTTGTCTTCCGATATTTTCTTTGCTTCATCATCAAAACCCAATTCTACCTTTGAACAGAAACTAGCGAAACCCTCAGTAACTTTAGAACTGAGAGGAAAGCATGCGTACGTTCCATCCAGATTCTGAGTCATTCGATGGTAGCAACAGCTCACACAAACAAAAGCCTTTAGTTCGGACATTGTTGTAAATAGTTTAATCATAGATGGCGTAAGATCACCGCAACAATGCAAACCAACCATACAAACTCTGCAGTTTTTCATTTCCACAGTTTCCAGATTTTCCCTACTGAACAACTGTCTTAAGCTATCCACCGTACTTTCGGTTTGCGTAAAATCCACGTTAAGAGTGACACATTTCATAAGGTTCGAACAAGATAATTTATTGGCTTTCAGCTCTGCAGTGTGAGTTCTTGCTAACTTAGATTCTATGCAGATAACTGGTACTTTGTACATACTGCTCAGCACATGGCCCAAGTAACCCTGAAAATTGAATGGAGCAAACGGCATTTAAATTTTTCTAATTTCTATTTAGCAAAAAACTCTATCTATAGATTGGAATAATTATGATGATGCAGCTTGAATTGTAGAGAGAACTTTGCACAGTTCCAGCGATTGATGATGATCGTGAAAAGGTCAAAGGTTAAATGTACCAGATAACTCATTTGTGTACACTTGACAATGCCAAGCTATTGTAATAGTAACAGTTTTAACAGCTAGCTAGAACCTTACATAGTTCGTTTTTTCTTGTTTCCAAGCAAGATCCTACTAGTAAGTCGCTTTATGCACAGACTAATGCATAATTAAGTAAACTCCACGTAAGACAACAGAAGTTACTGAACTGAGGCGGCAGACAGCTTTGTTTTAGCCACATGTCATGTAATGGTTGTAGTTAAGATGCAATGCTGTGATGTTCTTAACCTTTGACCTACAGCAACTGCGTGTGCGCCCAACGAAACTGTGAAAAGACATACTGTAGTTTGGAAGACGTGGTCTGAACTGTTAAATGATTTGCACACTAGTACTTTGTTTATTTTAGCAACATATCCAACAGTTTACAAAGACTTTGGTTAATTCTAAGTCAATGTACTTCTCAAACTTTTACAGTACGACACAGAATAGCAGAGGAAATTCAATGTACATTTCAAGAGTCAACAAAAAATTAAAAGTTTCATTACCCTCAAAAAAATAATATACTACAAAAGAATATGACTTTAATACTAAACAGTAATAATAATATTAATAATAATAATAATAATAATAATAATAATAATAATAATAATAATAATAATAATAATAATAATAATAATAATAATAATAATAATAATAATAATAATAATAATGACAATAATTTCCTTTAGTAATTAGTCCAGCATAACACCTCAAGTAACTCAACACTTTTCCAAGTTGGTCCCGGATTATTATTACCCGTGCGTTTCTTCGATAAAAACGGAAACCAGCCTGGTGCAGCTGAGAAATGTCAAAGACTCAAGTTCTTTTTCTAAAGCCCATCTTATTGACAGATAGTGTACATACATCAGAACAAGGGTTAAGATACTAGTGTTGCCATCTGGTACCCGAATCATTACCCACATCATTTATTACCCGAGTTTAATATTAACACTAATAATCAACAATGAAAATACAGACATTATTTGTAACTCGATATCCATTGTTAGAGAATTTAAAATTGAAATGTCACCTTCTGCTGTGAACTTCTACAATAGGTATCTACTAGCAGACTACTAACTGCTACGTTGGCAGTGTGCCAGCATTTTTGCCGTAGGGGTGACTTACAAAAAACAAACTATGATTTCCTTACCAAGAGGATATTTATCCAAATAAAATTATTTATTATCCTTTAAAAACCTATTTCAGGCCATTAGCAAATATACAAATAAATGGATTGTTAAGATTAACAGCACGGAAAACAGATTATTTTACTTTCCTAATCTTCACACTAGTAGTGTTCATTGCAGTACCTAGCTGACACATTCATGTAGCTGACTCATTCACAAAGCGTGCAATCACATAATTAAGAAGTCTGGCAGATAATTAAAAACTCAAGCAAACACGTTGTGTGGAAAAATTAACTTTCGCAACTCGCAGCTTGCGTGTTCAGGCTCTTGGGGCGTAATAAATGAATGTTTGTTGTTAATATAACAGTGCAGTTAGTTAAAAATGCAACAGTGGTTGTTTTTATTTGTGAATACAAATCATTACAGTTTCTTACTGCCACTGAATCTCAACAAATCGGGTGTCTGGATAAAAGGAATAGGGTCAGTGGCGGCTCATGCACAGGTAGTGTAGAACTGCAGCAACCCCTATTTTCACTCGATATTATCGACAATATACGTAACAGTAAGTCAGTGACTGGCTGCTGTGAGCACGAGGCCAAGTACAAATGTCTGAGCCCAGGTAGAGAAAATACTGTCACTCACACAGTTTAAGATTTTGTCTGATTTTCACTTAAAGCTATAATAACAATATAATCACACTGACCACACCAGAGCCCACGTCCAGCACTATGTTACAGTTAGCACGTCTGACGGTATCGTAAACCAATTTTGCCATCTGCGTCACTTCGTGTCTTTTCTTTGGATTCAAACCTCTCTCAATCATGCCATCATGGCTTTTCAACGGCTCGGCAAACAGGAGGCAATCTCTCGGCAAAGAAAACATCAGGCACTCCTGTAAGAGCTTCCTCAAATCTTTGGGAATTTGAGCGTGTTGGAACTCGTACGGAAGGTTATTTAATTCGCTGTTTGTGAGGCTCTCCAGGCCTTCATACCACTGAAAAAAAACAGACTGTGAACATATAAAAGTTATAATAAGTCACATTGTCTCTATTAAAGGAAAGGTCAAATTTTCTAGGAGGTCAGGTTTATTTCAATGTTCCCAAAAATGTTAGAAGGATTTAGTAATAAACTGCAATAAGCGCCTCGTGTAATTAGTAAAATCACTTTAAAGTTGAAGTCCATTAATGCTTAGGTGATCCCATTTTCAACGCCCATTCTTCTTCCTATGAAGTGATTCGTCTTGAAGAAAAGTAGTGCACTGTCAATCTTCATCAAAAGTATAAGTTTTTACAAAAAAATTAGATGGCTGATTTTGTAATATTTTTTTAGGTAACATTAGGTAAGCTGCAAAAGTTTAAATTAGTTTAAGCAGCACATGCTTACGGAAAGCCACGACGCGCTTATAAAAAGTTATGAAGTCTCCCAGTCATGATTTTCAAGTGAATGGCGGCAACCATCATGCAAGAAGTTTCCATTCAGAAGTAGTTTATTTGAACTTTATGCTTTATAGATACTTCTTTGCAAATATATTTGTTATATCTTTCTTAGTTTAAGTGATAACAGTAAAATAAACCCGACAATGTTCTTGGTTTTAAAGTCACTTTAAAATTTTAAAATGCAGAGAAATGATGAAGTAGTGAAAGAAAAATGTAGCAAAAACAGTTACAATCAATTTAATCACAAATTGCTCTGTTTGCAACATCAATTAACAGCAAATTTTTTATTCTAAACTGACAAAATTTGCAAGGAAAAGGCTTCGCAGACGAGTTGTCATCAAAAGATCAAGAACGCCGCATTGCACTCTATGAAAGGAAGTAGCAAGAAGGTGCCGTGGTGCTAAAGTTGTCGCTGGGGTGTTTTGGAGACACCCAACAACCGACATTAGCAGGTTTATTTGACTGTTTGGGAAGTTGCGACATTTGCATTAAACAAATGAAATCAATGGATGAAAACATGGTTTAATTTTGCTATCTATGTTTTACTCAAAATCATAGTCTCATAGTCAATCCACATATATGCAAAAATGGTAAACATAATCAACAGTAGTAAACAAAAGTTAAAGTAAATCCATCAGCCAATATATCATGGCACCTGAGTCCAAACGTTATTATAACCACGCAACTGTTTAAGCCCATCAAATCTTACTACCAAGTGTAAAAACTACTACATTCACAAAGAAGCCAAGTAACCCAGTTACATACAAACATATAGCAGTGGCAAGTACATAGATATATTGAGAACTTCAAAGTGTACTAACAGATGTCAGCACTCACTTAGTGGTAATGAAAAACTAAAGTTTAAAACTACAAATCAAAGTTAATAACAAACTGTAAATGAAGTGGTCATATCTGCGACAGAAGAGGTTATATATCAGAAAACAAATGGAAATCAAATCGAAATTTCGACTTTCGAACTCCAATCAAACAAGTTTGGAGATTTGAATCGAATTTGAATTCAGTTTTAAAGATTTTCGAACGTTTTTGAATCATCAGGAAAAAGCTGTCTCACAAAGAACGCGCATATTATTTGATTTTGTTCTGCAGTTTAAAAACTGTACACAGAAATTGCAACTAAGATGTGCTAATTGCATGATGCTTCAAAAGTTTCAATGATAAAGACCGTATGTAGTTGAAGTAGTGAATTATTCGAATCCATAATTTTTGGTTTGGATAAAAAAACCCCGCTCGTATCAAATACCAGCGTTCGACACTCAAGTTAATATCAAGCAGTTTCTGCCAATTCAATTTTATGTGACTCATTCTCACGCATTTGCTTTTAGCATCGCAGGAATAGTCAGGACAGACAGTAAAATATGAAACACCTCTACTTACCTCCTTGGGAAGATTTTGCCAAACTTTATCCAGAAAGAAATCCGTTACTTTGAAGTCACAAATCCAACGATGAACAGACAATAACTGACACACATTTTGAATGTAAGTTGAGACATCTGAGTAAGGAAGTAGCGGAAACCAGGCATCCATGTTCTCTTGGTTTTTGCACTAAAAAAATTGAATCGAAGTAATATATTTTACGTGCTCTACATAATTATGTCACAGAACATAGCGATACTAATGGCTATGTTAAAGTCGCCATTGATTATTATCCGAAAACAAGAACAACAAAGAATATGCACTCAAACTCAGGCGCTAAATCAGTAATCACATTGCAGTGCCATCTATTGTGATTTATGTAAATTATGATTAATGAACAAAATCATATCATTACATTTTCCCTTCTCGGGATAAAACAAGCAACTTTCTGAGTTACTACGTTAAAGGAACGAACACCTTTGCAGGGCGCCGAGTAACCCACTAGCCGAAGTAGAACACTTCCAGTAAAAAGCATGTGCTAAATTTGCGGAAAAGCAGTGTCGTACACGGGCAGCCCAAGTAGGGCACTGGCGATTCTTCATGAGAATCGAGAATTATGATAACATCATAAAACATAAAACTAAATTTGTTTTAGGGAAAAAGTAACTTTATAGTCCTTGATAATTTACAAAATTAATGTATTTTTTACAATAGTATCATCAGTATTATTAGCTCCATTAAAATCATTATAACACTATACTAAGTATCTAATGCTTTAAAGAGAGAAACTCACACATAGTTATTACAGAAATAACTGCAAGTTTAAAAATGAGACAGATGCTGCTAAGCCTTCACAACACAAAAAAGTAATTCCTAACATTTAGGAAAAGCAAAGACAATTAGTTTTAAAAATATCAATAGTATTGTAACATGTAGGGCACATAGATCGCTAAAACATTTGTTTAGGAAAAAACAATTATTTGTCCAAGAGGTAAAGAAATGGATGCAAGACAAAATAAAAAGTGATAAAATGATATACCTTAAACAATGTTGAATTTCATTTTATTTCACTTCAACAACATTAATATCGAAACCAAATTTAATATTGTCCATTCTACCAGCTCAGAATAAAATTCTTTTATTTTATCAGATGTATAGTAAATTATTCAACGTGTACTGGCGTTTTTAATTATTATTATTACATAAACAAGGACGATGGATGGTGCCAGTACACTTAACGACTCAATTCGCGACCTGCCTCTAGTGTCCTACTTGGGCAGCCCATGTACAACACGTCTTACTTGGGCTAGCTCATGTACGGCGCTACTTGGGCTAGCCCATGTATGCCAATTGTCCTACTTCAGCTAGTGCGTTACTCGGCGCCCAACAACCTTGATCTGGAACCAAAATTGAAAATAGAACACAAGTGCTGACTTTCATGAATAAAAATTACCTATATCATTACAATGTCTATTCCGCCTTCAATCATATCTAACATTACTTTTTCCAAACAACTAAATGAAATTACCCATTATCTTATGGAACTTGGATGTCAAACACAATTTTTCAGGTTATCTAAGTGTATCTAAAGTAATCAGTTAACACAAACTGAACAAATCATGTCACAAGTGATTTTGCTTTACAAAGCTAATTATGATTCTCTATAAAATGGACTATTCAGCAATGCAGTTTAAGTACAAACAAATTTCACACATGTATAATTCAAATTATGCAGTTTCAATAAGTCTATTAGGTGGTTTGCTGGTTATGCAACCTTATGGCAGTCTAGGCAGGTTAATAACAGTAGTCTGGCCAGCAGACACTTGTGGTTTCACAGTTGGTGTATGAGTATTATGGCGATGGCGGCATGTCTTTAATATTAAGATGTTTGCGGTTTCTTCTGTGCAGGGCTCCATTTTCTGTAGTCACCAGGTGAGATCTGGGGGCTACTTGCTTTACAACTTCTCGTTGCTCTGACCAATTCTTTTGATGTGAAGTTCGTACCCTAACAGAGTCTCCAGGTACAAGTTCTGGTAAGGGGCTATGGTAAGAATGATGATTGAAGTAATACTGTTGTTTCAGTTTAAAAGCTTGCTTCTACTGAAACACAGTGTAGTCAGAGGTGCTATCTTTAAGAAGTTTGTTGACCGTCTGGTAAGTTTGCATGTAATGATGTATAGAGCGATTCATTATTAGCAATTGACAAGGGGCGCATACCATAGGATAAACGAAATTGAATTAAATTGTTAGACTGATGATAGAAATTAACAGCTAATAAAATATGAAACAAAACTTGGAAAACAGAAAATGTTGGAAACTTAAATATACCCTGTATGAAATTTCTTTTACTTAGCACCCTGTCATACTCTGAATTTTAATTTCTTGGACAACTTAGTAATTTCGTATAAGGAATTATAGATTCAGCTACGTCAATTCTGCTTTATTTTTCGTTCTCATTCGTCAACGATTTCACGTACGATTGACAACATTCTCCTCCTTTTCAATTTTTAGAGGGTCTACCTTTTTTGAACTTTTTGCCACAGTTTTGGTGCTCAGTCAGTAGCAGTATGGGAAATCGTAACCCAACTGTGGATTGTGACTTCTGTAATTTTTGACTACTATTTAATGACCATAGTCGATATAAAATAGTTTTTGATTTTCATGAGTAATAAATTAACCTCTGAACTATGATAGTTTACTTATTTTTATTGTATTTTTTGCTATAACTGATTGTTATTATTTTTGTATCACAGCAATCCAAAAACTTGACTTGGATTAAAATTTTCATCTTGTAGTCGTGAAGAGCGTCCGCAATCACTTCTGTTACTTTATTGCTGTTACTGAAATTAGTGTTTAGTGCACGTGTTATATCTTTCTGAGATTATTTTAAAATTTTTACTATTTGTGTAATTAATAAACATTTAACTATTTTATGTACTACTAAGTTTATACTCATGTGGTACAAAAACAGCCAATCACAAGGATGACTGGAAAAAAGAAACAAGATGAACTTGCAGCACAACTTCCTATATGGAAAAAAGCATTGAAGTCAGAAGCTGCTTGGAACTCTGACGATAAAGTGAGTTAGGCGGCCCAGCACTCTAGGTCCCTATCGATTTTCGCTAAGCGAATCGACTTTCGATTCGTGTATTCGATAGGCGAAAGTCTATAGTATAGGGACCTGGATTGTGATAGAGTAGATATTGATTCTTTTGTAGGGCGGGGAGTACGCCACTAGCCAAAGTAGGACACTTCCGCTAAAGCGCATGCGCTAAATTTGCAGAAAACGGTGTCTTGCATGGGCAGCCTGCATAGGCCTGTGGCAATTATGTTGAGAATCAAGAATTGTCAAATTTTTAAAGTTTGTGTACCCTTGGGAGCAAACAATTATTCGTCGAAGAGGTATGAAGGGTACTGATGATTCGGATCATCAGTCAATGAAGCGAGACAAAATATAACATGATCTACCTTAGCCAGATGTTGGAATCGCCTTAAAAGCGGGCTTATTTCACTTCAAAAAAGATTAATATCGAAGCAAAATTTAGTATTGGCCATTCTACTAGCCCTGAATAAGATTCTTTTAATTTGTCAGATGTATAATAAATTATTCAACGTGTATTTCAATTATTATTATTAAATAAACAAGGAAAATAGACGTGCCAGTAAGCTTAACGATCCCATTCGTGACCTGTCTCTAGTGTCCTACTTGGGCAGCCCAGGTACGAAGCCTCCTACTTGGGCTAGCCCATGTATGCCATTTGCGCTACCTGGGCTAGTGTCTTACTCTGCTCCCAGCAGTTTATTTCGTTTAACCATACATCTTTAATTACATTAATTACAAGAGAACATGAAAGGACTAATGATAGCAAAGCCATTGACGACCATGGAGTACCAGCGACTCCTGCCTGTTGCTTTAAGAACACTTGTAATTAAAGTTGTGTTGATGATCTAAACAGAGAAAAAATTTTTTATTGTTAAATATGGTTTACCTAATTGCAAGGACAATATAATTTAAACATTTATAATAAACGCCACTGGGTTAATGACGCAGTGCTCATGTCTGATTGCCTGTGAAAAAGAGTATTCTGCTTCTAGGCTCGATATGTGAGTTCTAAATAAGTTGATTGACCAATAGCCAATTTGTTTATTAAGACATTTATTATGGATTTTATTTGTTTGTTTTCCGAACTGTGAATTCCTACTCGTCCCAACAGGGAGCAGTCTAGGAAATTTACTAATTCTTAAATTGGACGAGCGAAAATTTACAACAATGATTGTACATTGTCTTAATTATTTTGTTCCTTGACTTGTTATTTAGCCAGCAAAACACGGACTGACTTCTCATAATTGTTCCTTAGTCAACTTCAAGTAGCTTTTACAAATCTTTACGACATGACTACGTAAGCTAACGTAAGTGACTACTTACTTGCTTACTTACTTACCTAGCAATAACAATTTATCATCTTGCTCAGTTAAAGTAAAATAAAATTTGTGCATTATAAACTTGTTTGACAAGCACTATATGAATGCAAGCTCTTCCTGTAGTTCAGTTACAGGCAAATTTCTTTAGTCAAAAAGCTAGAGTGGAACGCGTGTCATCATTTTATTTTTACATTGCAGGATGAGTTCCTGGATGTGGTTTACTGGTTACGACAGCTAGTTGGGATTATACTCGGAATAATTTGGGGAATATTGCCAATGAAAGGATTTGTAGGGATTTTAATGTAAGTCAAGTTTGAATTGAGCATCATAAATATGTAGTTTATGAAAAAACTTTTCTGTTTTACATCAGTATAGCGGTTTGCCGCTCGTAATGTGCTGGTTAATGTGTTGAAATGTTTAACGGAGATAAATTTACGCAACACTCAAAGCCAGGTTTGTGACTTTAACATACATTTCTGCTAACGAAATACATAAATTAACTTGACACTCTCATACAATAACTTCATAAACCTCACAACAATCTCGTAAATGTGTTCTAGCACCTGCCAGTATGACGTCCATTGTTCACTAAACGCAAAAACCGGACAACACAACAATGCCTGCCGATCATTAATAGAGGACAGCACCGTCCAATAAAAGCGAATTCAATCTGACAATTACAATCAGTATTGTCTCTGCTTTATTATTTGTGAACAGTATGAATGTAAATCTCATTGCCTCCCAGTGGCGGCTCGTTTATAGGCACTGTGGAACTGCAGCACCCCCTATTTTCACTCGATGTTATCAACAATATTCAGTATAGTGAGTCTTTTTTCCTTGATTATTTTTTTATACTTGTACGGTACTAGAGCAATTGACGAAACTTTGGGTTTCAGAGGTCCAGCACTATGCACTCACGACTTCAGCGACGTGTTGCTGTTGTGCGCATGAGGCTGTGAGGCACATGTCTGAGATAAGATGCTGCACTCTAGTTAGGGAATGCAGTGTTGCTCCTGTAGTTCTGTGGTTGAGTGTTGAATGTTGAGTGGAGAAATATTCGAGTACTTGTTGGGGATTCTTGTTCCAGAAAATCAAACTACAGATGGCAAATCAAAACATATTCTAGAACAATTAGACGTATTTCTTCAAGGAGTTGAACAAAAACTGATGGTGCAAATGTAATGAAAGGCAAAAAGCAGGAGTTCAAGCAAAAATAAAATCAGTTAATAGTAATGCACATTATACTATGAGAACTGAAAAAAATCCTGAAATAAATAAAATGCTTTTTTGCTTGTTTGTTTTATTTACTCTGATACAAGTTTGATGAAGTAGCTAGGGAAAAAACCTTAACCAAAAAAGTAGAACAATGTTGATGGTTAAAGGTCCTGGTGCTTCAAAAAATTGACAGATTTTATTTTGTAGCCTGTATTTCATTAAATTCTAAAATTAAACTTGGTTTTATTCAAATTACGATTTGATATTTCGGTTGATTGTGCCTGGAGACCTTAAACTTCACAGTCGTCAGCACTGAAGATGTGCCGCATTGCCGTAAAAAGCACGCTACAAATAGTACAAAAAGTTAAATGAACAATATTTACGCTATTTTAGCCAGAATTCTTAAATGATTTTTAACATTTAGAAGAAAAGAAAGATAAAATGAATAAATAAATACTATTAAAACCTTGTGGGAAAATGCTACCGAAAATGAAATTTTCGACGAAAGCGAAACTGACCTGAAAGTGAGATTTTCGGCAACATGCAGGTAACATCTCGGCATGTGTTTGCTTCGTTTTATACAATATGAAAACAATGGCTAAAAATTTGCTGAAGCGACACCCCACACATCTTAGCTACGACCCGCCACTGTTACTTCCATTAATGAAATGGAAAATTGTTGGTAATACGATTCAGACAACATTACCCATTGCTGTGTACAACGTCGCTAATATGGCTCATATTATTCTTTTTTCTAGATTCTGTAGTCTAAATGCTGCGATTTTATACGTTTACATAACAAGCTTTCAAAGAATCGATGAAGAGGATTATGGCGGCACATGGGAGTTGACAAAAGAGGGATTCATGACATCTTTCGCTTCATTTTTAGTAGGTTTCTTTCCATCTTTGCGTTTCTTGTCAGTATTTTATACAAACTTTTCTATGAAACATATTGTGTAACTTAGCACGAGTCCTCCTGGAAGTTCCTGTAAATCTGCCCAAGGATGGACAGCAGTACGGCTGAGATGGTTAACCAACTGCTAACTGGTGTAACCGTTTGACCATTACTTAACAAAGTTTTCTACGTATCCGTATTAATGGAACCTTGTATATTTTCGGAGCTGGTGTATTAGCTGTATTTTTGTCCCATGTACATAAAATTGTACTATTTACAACATTGTTTTGGTTAAACTGGTTGCCCAAGAAGCACCTAAACGGTAAATTGCAAAATGAAATTACTAGGATGCTGCCATGTTGGACATCCTTTCTGGCGCATGCTGGATTTGGACCACACCGCTTACTCGTGCAAATTGTGCGTATTCGATATTTTCTTATATGTATGACGTCATCAGGAACGGTTAACCGGTTAGTTTAAAAGCCTAACTGTCTTAACTGTAGACAGAATTCGTCTGTACACCGGTCCCTGTCGGCGATAAACTAAGTTTGCCATGTTTAGTTGTTTACCATGTTGCCGTACTAATGAAATCATGTCGACATACACTGTTAGCGGTGCTCTGCTTACACAAAATTGTAATGTTAATAGCGTAGCTTGAACTAATCCGATTGTCTAAGAAGCATCTAAATATCAAATCTCAAAACGTTTTTACTTCCGTGGTATTAAAAGGACGCTGTCTTGTTAGTGGAATTTTCACTGGTGCCATGCTAGATTTGAACCTCTCCGCGTGCTCGTTCACTAAAATAATTATTCGAAAAACAAAAAAAAATACCAAAGAAAACAGATGCAGTAGAATATATTTGACTAAAATGCATGCGGTTAGTATTTCGATATTTTTAAAGGAAATTTAACAAGGAGATTAATTTTACTTTTCAAAGTTCTGTTGTATTCACTGCTTATGATGCTGTTGGATATGATTACTTATCAGCCATGCAGCAAGTCTGTAGTCACATCTGAAAAGTAAGAATAGTGACATTTCGAAGTTTCTATGAAAATGACTTGAATGAAGAATTTAATGTTTGTTACTGACTTGGCAAAAAAACTTGAAAACTGGGTGATTGTGTAAACACGAGTTCAGAATAAAGAATCCTTTAAAATTTTGAAAACTACAATAGCTTTTTTTAAATCAAAGCTTAGATTAAATAATAATTACCTCGGATACTCAAATTTCGTTAAACTTTCAAAGCTACTCGCGGCTCAGTAAATTTACTAAGATTGGCAACGGCGCCTTTTTGTCACATTCTTGTGGCCAACTAATAGAAGGTTGGCACCGTGATAAGTGTGATCATGAATTGCAGTGTTAATTTCTGACGTCATATGATGTAGAGACAATTTTCATGACATCACACGTTTAAGTACTGTAACACTTATGCAAACGTGCTTGAAGCACAAGGGAAGACGCCTACCATTGCACAAACTGTGGTTAGTTTTTGACGTACCTGCGTGTTCTGTCGTGTTCGGCTGCCATTAATTAACTCTTAAGCATCCTCCATTTTCCTCAACATTTCATGAAAAATACATTGAACACGTAAAAATGTTAACGCTTATCGTCTGCTTTGTGTCTAGGTGGCATGGATTACTGTGTATTCTGCATTGTATTATGGGTGACGAAGGGTAAAGTAGTTGAATGGTAGTCGTCACGTCTTAACTTTTAACAGCATCGTCTGGCTTCGCAGAGTCCCCATCCTCCAAGTTTCCAGCAGCGAGCTCTCTTTCGCACCTAACGGTCAGCAGAAATCAGCTGAAATGTCCATCGGTTGTTTCATGCATCGGTATCCTTATATATTTCTATTTTTGTAACTTGAACGAATTCCATTTTTGTTTTGTAAAATGAAGAATAGGAAAATTTAAACTTGGAATACTGATTGAACAGTAGTGTGAGTTGCTATTGGTGCCAATATTTTGTCTTTATATTTTGGCTGCTTATACATATTGTCTTACTAAGTCTTTTAACACCTGTAGTATATTTCTCGATCCAGATATTCCAGTTCACTACTATAGTATTAATATCACATTAGACGACCCGCAATGGTCACTGGGGGTGGAGTAAGCATCGAATGTTCGAATTCTAATTCGATTCAAAGCTAATATTACAGATCCGAGCACTTCAACTCAATTTCCATTCAATTTCAATTTATTTATCTCTTTAGAACACAACAATAGAACAAAATAGCATTAATAACAAAATGGTGAGAATGGTTACAATAGATAGATATACAGTGTTTCCCTCACTGATCGCGGGTGTTCCGTTCCAGGTCCACCCTGGAATCAGAATCAGAAAGGTAATCAGAAAGAGAAAGACTATAAAGTCACCTAGTCTGCTGTCCTTCACCAAATATAGAAAATGATCATTAGACCCTCCTGGGTATAAAAATTAATGTTGACTGTTTGATTTAGGTAATATCAACATCACAGAATTCTTAGATCACAAAAATCACTTACATACTTTTGTTTATCATTAAACATTTGAAACTTCATGGAATTAGCACAATTCAGCTGTGATCTGTGCGCATAATTTTTAGCAGATATTAGTGTTTTTGACTGCAGAACAAATTATGAAGAACTATGCATAATGCTGTAATTATTAATTTACTACATTGATAAACTTTCTTTTATTAATAAAGCCCAGTTATTTGTAATAATTTCAGCATTGTGACCAGAGTTACAAATATCTGGGATTTACTAATAAAAGAAAGATTATCTATGTACCCTAATAAGCCTTCTCTTGGTGTGCAAAGTCGTTCAGTTGTTTTAACTTTGTTTTCAAGCACTTAGTTATTTATTTCTTTTCTACGGGTCTGTTTATTCATTTCTTTTCTACAGGTCTGTTTATTCATTACTTTCGTTTCTCTTTAAATACATAATTACTGCACAATTTTCTGTACTGTAGGCTCTGCCTATACAAACAAGTTTGTTGTTTTGTATAGTGTAGCACTGATGATGACAGCTGATTGCCGTAGAAACCTTTGGGCGTGTTTTTAAACAGTTGTAAATTAAAGTTTTCAATAAAAGTTGTGCTGCTTTAATAATAACTTCTGGTGTAATTAGAAATAAAGTACGGTAGTGGCGGGGCTAGTTCAGGTGCTTCATTGTTTACTGAAGATGAACCAGGTGTTTGTTTATGGAAGATGAAGGATGGTATTCATAAAATTTGTAAATAAGAAATGTATTTCTTTATTGAAACAAGGACTTAAATATATAAAAATAAACTAATATGCTTATTTAACAGGTATAAGTCTTATTGCATTGTTCTAGGTTTCTTGTAACAAACCAAAAAATCTACAGCACAAGACAGTTTACTAAGTTTACTACAGGACATTTTTATCACACTTATTCAGATGTTGGCAGTGTTAAAAATGTGTACAGTATCTTTGAAAACTAAGGTGGGAGTTTTGCAGACATACATAGATTTGGAAAAAAAATCGTGTCACACGCGCCTGGTACTAGAGGTGCGCCAATTTAATCGGTTTTTGCAAATGTCGGGCATTTTTCTTGTGATCCATAATCGGGTGATTATGTCTCCAATAACAGGCTAATTTGCCAATTAGGCTAAAATTTACAATTCCTCGTACACAAGAAATTAGTTTGTGAAGCGGATTAGTATTAAGGTTAGGATTAGGGTTTGGGTTGGAGTTAGGAGTAAGGCTAGAGTTAGAGTTACGGTCTGGGTTTCATGTTGGGGTTGGGATTAGGGTTTAGGTTGGGGCTAGGGTTAGGGTATTAAAATGTGTGGGGAATTGTAAACTCTTTCTGCCAATTATTATAAATAATATCTAGTCTACAAGTATCAGAAATATTCCACCAAGAAGTCCAGTAAAACGTCCAATAATTTATGATTTAAACAAATGAAAATCTTTCTAACTTCATAGCAGCTTGAATTGCAACAGTAAATCCACATAATGCTTATTGGCAAGTCATGCACAATGGCAGCAGCAGGAATCTTTCTATTCACACACACACAGCACGTTTTGAAAGAAAGGTTTCTTACAAGCATGTGTTTCACCATTAATTTAAACTAGAAGGAATTACAAAGAATGACAACAAAGGAAACCAGTAGAATTCTGAGTGTTTTTAAAATAAAAGTAAATGGCGAGAGTTCAGTAAACAAAAAACAAACATAAAAATGAATTACAGTGTTCTTGACAGTTATACAAAATCAAGTTTCAATATTCAATTAACAGTTTATTTATGCATTGTACAAACCTAAAGGAAGATAGCACGATTTTTATATACTACCCTATTTTCAAGTCCGTTGAACAGTATAAAGTTTAACGCAATTAATACAGCAAATAATAGATTAAAATCTTAATTAACAGAGCCCAGCTATTGATGGCATCACTAACTAACATAATTTTCAACATTTGCAAAATCGAAAATAGATATTCAGTGTATTGTACTAAAACTAGGCAAGTTTTAGATAAAAATTCAAATTTCAAATTTATCGCTGTGCTCCCGCACGAAATGTTGAACGTGTGTAGTTCGTCACAAACTAACATATCTGAACAGAGACGTACAGTTTCTGTTTTTGTGCAATGCGTTTCCGAAATGCAGGCACTAGTGCCCGTCTAACTAGCGAATGACAAAGTGCGTGTAACAAGGAAGAACTTGTGTGGTAATAATTCTTTCATGTAAGTTATTTTTGAAAAAAATAGTATGTTTCCTTTCAATATTTTAAAGAGCATATTGTTTTGGCGTACAGTATAAGATTGGGCCCGGTTTCACTTTAAACACAAAAGACAAGGTATAGCTGAATGGTCTGGCAATTTTTTAAATAATGGATGCATCAATCGATTTCCGGGAAATTATTTCTTCTAATGAGTTGTTATTTATAACGGCATAACAGTTAATTGATAAATTCCATAATTGGCGCACCTCTGCCTGCTGCTTGCATAAACTTGCTTCTGCAGTGCTATAGTGTACTGCGCTAATTGCTACTTACAATTCTTTTACTATATCATATCTATAATTCGTGCTTCTGGAATTGTCCAGCAACTTATCAGGCCCAACAGTTAGCTGCCATACAGCCAGTTTCTCAACATAACTAAAGCCTGAATTGGTTTCCACTGTGGTACCATATGTCCTGAACCCTGCAATGCAAGCAACAGTATATATTACATAACAATTATAAATTGGATTATCGTTTGAACGTTTCCCAAGGATTTGATGATTCCCTTTGTGTGTTTTCTATTAAGAGAACATTAATAGTAGAACAGTGGTTCTTAACCTTATTCACTGCTGATACGGCAGACGCCTTTGCTTTGCCCACATGTCACTAGACGATTGTAGTTAAGACGCGTCACTAAACCTTTGTCGTACTGCTCGAACTGTTTATTTATCTGCACAATATTTTGACATTTGCGCGGCTTAGGCCAGTGGTTCTTAACCTTTTTCATTGGTGGTACCACCTGGTCCCATAATAAATTGTTTCAACTAAAAATATCAAGCTTGAGCTACCCTCCTCTAAATGTTGGCAATCTGTGTAGGGAGGCCGAATTTCAAAAATTGATAAATCTTAACAGAATGTATATCAAATTACTCGTTTTGTCACACCGAATAAGAAAAATATATAGCTTGACCTATCGCTGACCTTTTACTAGGTTACTATGACTGCAATTTTGATAAGGTCAACCCACTTTCAGTCAAAAATCAAATTTATCCATAACGTTGTGATTAACGGATTTGAACGAATTTCGTATCGAATTATGGATTTTTTGATATGACAAGTTGATATGACTTTAAACAACTTTAAAAAACAAAAATTAAGCCTGAAATTATAGTTTTGAAGAAAAAGATTACCAGTATTGGCCAAGCTACATAATTGTGTAATGTACATTGATACCTATAGTAGGGTCTGTTTGCTGATTTACCGAAAAATTGCAAAAACATGTTTTATGGTATTTTCTTGTAGTATTTGTACTAAATACTTTGTTGGTTTTTATCACTCTAAAAGATTAAATAAAGTGAAGTCACTATTGTAGTCAGTGGCAGCTCGTGTATAGGTATTGTGGAACTGGAGCACCCCCTATTTTCGCTCAGTAGTATCGATAATATTCAATACAATAAGTCTTTTTTCTTTAGTTCTTTCTTTATACTTGTATTGAACTAGAGCACCTGACAGTAGTACTGTTTGCTTCACAGCTCAGGAATGCGGTGTTTGGCTGCTGCACGCATGGGGCCACGCGCACGTCTGAGTCCAGGTAGAGAAAGTACTGTCGCTCACACAGTTTGTTGTCAGTTGCTTACCGTGAATGGATCAAGTTTGAACTGCGACAATTTAGGCTATTAGTAAGCAAAAATATTTTTTGTTTAGGATTTTATCAAGTTTATGTATAAACTTTCATATTTTTGCTTGTTTAAAACTACAATTACAAATTACAACATTTAAATTACATATGTTTGTTTTACACAGTATTAAAACAATGGCTAAAAATTTTCAGAAGCAGCACCCCACTGATTTTAACTACGAGCCGCCACTGATTGCAGTCCATGTTTCTTATTCTGAAACAGCAAATTGCACAATTACCTTCACTGTAACGTAATCTAAGTTCTTAAATTTCTTGATATATCCTGCAATTTGGTTGTCGTGTTTCCAAACTTTCCACTTCCGTAGCACCTGTGTAAAAAAAGACATGATAATAGAGCACCATCGATAACAGTTCGTATCCTCCACAAAGAACTGTAATATTCAAACTAAAAGCTTAATATGTGATTCATTTTGACGAAAAAAGCCTCACTTATTCAAAACTAAAAAAAATTAGTTTGTTTAAGGGACGAGATAACACTCAGTCTTCATAAATTAAGCTTAGAAAATTTGTCTAGGCATTTTTATTATGTATACATGTTGTATTACATACTTATTGCATGCAGAGCTTTTATTACTGGCAACAATTTAAACTCCCGTTATGACCGTTAGGCGCAAGCACTCTAACGGTAAGACATTTGAAACAAGTTTAGATAACTGTTGTGTTTCTTTCTCTCGGACGGCTCGTACAGAAAACAAGAAAACACGTTGTCAACTTAAACTGGTTTATTGTGTGAGAATTCCACAAAACAAAGTATGAAGGAACACAAAATATTGCAGTCAAGTGAAAGGAAAATAGCATGCGATAATCTGAAATTAATCTCAGAATATGAGAATAAACTCGAGCGGCCAGCTCTGCCTTATATATCAATGCAAATAGACAATACCAGAACAATCTAGAAACTACTACGTGCATCTCGTATAGAAAGTTCTAGAATCTACGATTGTTTCTACAAAAGATTGTTCTACTATACTATAGAACATTCTACAATTTTCTATTCAATTCTTATGGATCTCCACAACAATAACACTGAGTAAAGTTTGAAAAATAATTAGAGCATTCGTAGCTTACTCTTCGCTAACTAAGCAAAAGTTTTAATTACTTTACGTTGTTAATAAGATTAAAAATACGTTTTTGGTGAGTCAGTGGTGCATACTGGGATGGCGATGTAATACCATTTTACCAGTTCTCATGAATATTTTAAATTATTAAGGAATTTTCTTTTTCAATTGCATAAGTATTTCAAACAAGCAAGTCTAATGGTAAGTAACATAACTTTGTGTGCGAAGTTTTTTAGGACATATACTAAGATCCCCGCTTCTGCCCCTTTAGAGGAAGACATGCTTTTTCATATACTATCCCTTTTTCAAGTCCGGTAAAAAGTATACATTTTAACACAATACTGCAAAAGCGATTCTGATAATTAAATAATAGATTAAAAACTAATTAACGGCGGGCGTGCCCAACTGTTGATGACGTCACAAACGCATGTAATTTTCAGCAGCAAAAACATTCCACGATCGTGTTGTACGTATTTGCGAAAGCGAAGTACAGTGCTACTGTAAGAGATTCGGTGTGTTATAATGAAACTAGACAAGTTTTAATATAAAAATTCAAATTTCAAATTTACCGCTGTGGTCATGCATGAACTATCGAACGTGTGAAGCTCGTCACAAACTAACACATCTGAACTGAAAGATACAGCACCTATTTAAGGTGTAATGCGTTTCCGAAATGCAGGCGCTAGTGTCCGTCTAACTGGCGAATGACGAAATGCATGTAACAACATCAAACTAGCGGTGCGAACGCGAAAATGCATTTGTGTGGTAATAATGCTTTCACATAAGTCATTTTTGAAAAAACGGTATGTTTCCTTTCAATTTTTTAAAAAGTAGATTGTTTTGACATACAGTTTTAGATTGGGTCCGGTTTTGCTTTAAATTGTTTACCTTTAGATTTAGTGATTCAACAAACCATTGGTCACCCAGGAAGTTGCAAACCAAGTCCGTGTCGCCATTGAAAATGAGTATCCTTATTTGTTTGACCAGCTGCTTGATTTGGTCGTACATTGAGTAGTAAATGGTTTTGTAGTTATCGCTGACGACGTCACTGCAATGATGGAATCGTTCATAAGTGAAATTAAATGACATACATTGATGTCATGACATCAGATAAAATTGCTGGCATTCGTTTGTGTTCATAAGAAGTTGTACTGTAAGTGACAATGATGTTTCGTATGCTTCCTTACTCGAGTTAGGCATAGGTAGTGGCGGCTTGTGTATAGGTACTGTGGAACTGCAGCACCCCCTATTTTCACTCAATATTATCGATAATATTCAATATAATAAGTCTTTTTTCCTTAGTTGTTTCTTTGTATGGAGCCAGAGCACGTTGTTTGCTTCACAGCCCAGCGCAGTGCGCTCAGAGCTCAAGCATGATGGTGTTTGGCTGTTGTGCGTATGCGACCTTGTGTACATGTCTGAAATAAGACACTCATACAGTGTATGTTGTCAGTTGTCAGGTGTTTAAAAACCGTGTACCGGCAAATTCTTCATTTGCGACAATTTAGACTATTCATAAGCAAACAATATTTTTTATTAGAATTCTATCAAGTTTATGTATACATTTTCGTATGTTTGTTTGTTTAAAATTGCTACATTAAAATTGAATATGTTTGTTTCGTTTTACTCAGTATTAAAACAATGGCTAGAATTTTCTGAGGCAGCACCCCCAGTAATTTTAGCTAAGAGCCGTCACTGCGCAGAGGACCATTCTGTCGCTTCTTCGTATCATGGAATCTTCTGGAACACTTACCTGCAGATATCCCACTTCTGGAACACTTACCTGCAGACATCCCATTGTTGCACATCGTTGGGAATGTGCAATGCATCACGGACTGTTTGTGAGTTCAGCCAAACCACAGATGCTGTGTTGTTCATGCATGGCAGATCATGACCAAGTTTAGAACTTTTCAGTATTTCTGTTGCTTCCTGATTGGCTTCGTATAGGTAACCTCCGTAATTAAACCACTGCAAACATTTCAATTTAGAAAACTAAAAAACTGAAGAATGAGTTTAAAAGAATACACAAACGGAATATTTACTTAGCTTGCAACGACCACGACGACAAGAGCAAGAACAACAGCAACAACAACACCAGTAACAGCAACAACAACTACAGCAAAACAACGACTACAGCAACAGCAACTACAACAGTAACAACGACAACGACAACAAAAACATCAATAACAAGAGCAACACCAACAACAACTACTACACCAAAACAACAACGACTACAGCAACAGCAGCAACACCAAAAAACAACAGCAATAACAACAAACAACAAAAACATCAATAGCAACAAAAACATCAACAGCAGCAGCAAAAACAACAACAATAACAGCGGGAGTGGGAACAATAACAGTAACAGGTATTTTACTAACATTTTTAAATTGGACCTATTCAACAAGCACCTAACCTGTTAAATAAGTGACACCTGCACTAGAACTGCACAACCTGTTCTGCCTACCTCTAGTGGAATCTTCTCTCGCTGATGTATTAGTCTTCCATCAAACTTGTATCTTTGCTCCATAGCTGGACCGTGTGTTTCACAGTCCCTATAAATCGAGTATCTGTTCAGTCCTGTTGCATACTGTATTAGACTCACCCGCAGAACCTACATATTTATTATGTAATTATAAAACTGGACATTTGCTTTTTATTACATGTATTCGTGATTTTATTATAAAAAAGGTTTAATTGTTGTTGTTGTTGTCGTCGTGTCGTTGTCGTCTTTACAAGTCTTTTATTTGCACACAAATACAATATGTACAAGTGCTGCCCTCTATTTGTAGCACAAAACTACTTAATGTAAATACAATCAGACCGGGAGTTAAATGTACATATATAAGTTGATCTCACAATTACGGTCTAAAACAACAAGAAGCATCTATGCGAAGAACTGTACAAATAGTCATTGTTTTCAGAACTGGTGTTTAAGAAGGCATATGGCAATATTATCAACTTTTTATAAACGTATTTTTCATTTTATAGCTACGTTTGGTACACAGTTGCTGACTGATCAAACATATCTTTCCAGATTAGTGAGTTGACAATAGTGTTGTAAGACACGCACTTGAGTGCATAAATTTATGACGCGTACATGAATCTGTCCCCAGACTAGCAAGTTTTCTCGCCTGGTAGAGTACAAAACTTGTTGCGGGTTACTCACACAGTAAACGCGAGCTGACACTTCTCTATTCGCTGCGAAAAATGTCAATAGTAACTCGCTCAGGCGTTCACACTTCACAGTGAATTAACTTGCAGCAACTGTCGGAGATTTTGCAATTTCTTGCAAACAGTAACCCGCAGAGCAGTTCACACTTGCAAGTTTGCTGTCAGAGAGAAAACACGCGATATAAAACTCCCTAGTCTCAACGCGCCCTTAGGTAATTTGTAGTGTTTGGCTGAACAAATACACATCAAAGAATAAAATTTGTTTTCGTTTAACTGTACAATTTCAAATTATGGTTTAATTTTTATAAAAATGGTACATCATTTAAGTGATTCCTGCTAAAGCAGCTGATGTGTCGACCATGTAACGCTGTGTAATGTTTAAAACACAAGAAAACCCTCCACTTATATAAAACTTAAAAAAAATTCGCCTTGAAATTTTATACCACTTACTACGTTTTTGCATTGAGGGCTTGCGTTAGCAGTAACACTGTATAAGACTTGTAAATTTAAAACCCCGCTTTGACCAATTACTGCAGCTTGTCAACAAAATTAAAAATGCGTTTTGGTTAGTGAATGACGCACCCTGGAGGTGAATCAGCGACATTTTACCAATTGGCACGAGCATTTAAATTATTATTTCTAGTTACATAAGTCTTTCCAGCAGGTAAGCGAAATGTTAAGTAATGTAACTTTGCATGAAAATTTTTTTAAACATAATTTAACATTTCCTTTTCTTCCCTTGATTTGCGTTGTGCGTCTATGACGTCATGTAATGGCGCCGTCGGAACAGTATTGTGGGAGATTTTAAATGAAAACAAATAAAAAATCCTTTCAACTCGAGTACGATTTGTGCTTAAAATTGCTATAAAGTAATGTAGTTTTTTAAGGCGATTTTTCTGAAACCTACTTCAGGTATTCCTTTTTCTTCTTTAAATAAAATGATCTTTCGTTCGTGATTTAGTGAAGAATTTACAGAAAGAAACGTTGTAAGTTTAGATTGAGTGATAAGACTTCATATCTAGTCGAAAAGAATTTTCTTGATATAATTGTAACAATTTAGGATTAGCGACTATTACGAACTTACCTCTATAGAACACAAAGTCGAGACGTTTGTAGAAAAACTGCATTTATAATCTCCTGGGCCCTGACAACAGTGCTTCAGTAAATTGTGCCACGTACTACGAAAGAAAATATGAAACTTTGTATTGTGATATAACTAAGCCGTATTATTAACGTCATTTATTTTTTAACACACCTGTACAGTTAAGTTACATAAGTGGTTCAATTAAAAGAAATTAGCAGACTAGTAGTAAAAGTAGAAATAAATAGTAAACACTGACAACAGCAACAACAACAAAAAACATGCACAGATATTATTTACACACGAAGACAAAGCAATTAATTTAAAGGACTCCACGTATTCTAACATCTTTCTCAATTTCTTTAATAAAAAAAATAAAATTCCTGTCTTCAATACAGCTTACACCTTCTTTTGCTAAGTGTATTGTCGTTAGCTGCCTAGAACTTAACTCACATCTTTTTACAAGATAATGTATGAAAATTTCTAAATACATATTCTAAAGTAACATTATTTTCTATAACAATTTAACACAAGTTGAAACCCATTATTGAGGTTACGTCATGGCGTGGCATTGTTCTAATTCACACCTAGGAATACTGCTTTTGGACGCTTTAATCTGCTATACTGACTGTGGCTAAATGCTTCATTAAAGGAAGACAGGATGATTTTTCATATACTACCCCATTCTCAAGTCCGATAAAAAGCATACATTTCAACACAATTAATACTGCAAAAGCGTTTCTGACAAATAATAGATTAAAATCCTAATTAACGATGGGCGAGCCTAACTAGTGATGAGATCACAAACTAACATAATTTTCAACAGCAAAAATTTTCCACGAACGTGTTACACGTGTCTGCGAAAGCGAAAATGGAAGTACAGTGCTACTGTAAGATATTCAGTGTGTTGTACTAAAACTAGGCAAGTTTTAAGATAAAAATTAAATTTTCACGCATATGCTGTCGAACGTGTGTAGATCGTCATAAATTAACACTTCTAAACTGTGAGACACAGCACCTTTTTTTGTGCAATGCGTTTTCGAAATGCAGGCGCTAAGTACCAGTTTAACTAGCGAATGTCGAAATGCATGTAACAGCAAAGAACTAGTGGCGCGAACGCGAAATTGTGTTTGTGAGGTAATAATTCTTTCACGTAAGTCATTTCTGAAAAAATAGTATGTTTCCGTTCAATATTTTAAAGAGTAGGTTGTTTTGACCTACAGTTTAATATTGAACCCTATTTTGTTTTAATAGTATCCCGGAATCTTACTATATATATGCAGCTTAGGATAATTAATAACTATCTAATAAGCAATAGATTAAGGACAATTATTAGCAATCGCATGTTTAAAGGTTGGGTCAGTTAGAGTTTCGTAGAGTTTTTCATAGTTTCGTCGTGTGCACAAGCAGCCGTCTTAGGTCAAATGTTACCACAGCAACGCGTCTTAACTACAACCGCCACGTGACATGTGGGTAAAGCAAAGTCGTCTGCTGCATATGTTCGGTAACTTCAGTTGTTTTATGTGGCCTTTATATAATTATGCACTAGTCCGTGCGTGATTTACTAGCACGGTCTTGCTTGAGAACAAGAAAAATTGAACTAGATAAGGTTCTAGCTAGCTGTTAAAACTGCTACTATTACAACAGGATGGGCTGCGAGTCGTTGTCAGGTGTACACAAATGTGTTGTCTGGTACACGTAACCTTTGACCTATTCACGATCATCATCAATCGGTGGAACTGTGAAAAGGCTTATTTGACAGGCACAGGTCATGTCATTGTTAAATGACATCTTGGGAAGCCAAAATCTTGAAAAAAATCGAACTTACTCGTCACCAAATAATCCGTGATAATAGGAATAATAGATGCCTGAATGACCGTTGAGATATACGTCCAGTAAACCATTTCCAATAGCCATGCCCTGTCAGAAATCATAAGTGTAACTGAGCATCTTTAGTACATCTTTAATAATCATTCATCGCTTTCTCCATAACTCTTTGTAAGAAGATATACAAAGATGAAAGGTGAATATATATTTAAGTAACATCCAGATGTACAGAGAGTGTTATACCCACGTAAGAAAGCAATTAGTTATTTTTTATTACGGGTACTTCAAAACACAATACAGTTAAAACAACACTACTTTGCTCAAACTTTTACTTTACATAGTTAAAATCATGCCAAACGTTTGCACAGACTACTGCTGTCATCATCAGTGGTAAATTTACAAGCATACAACCAGTTTACAGTTTTGGCTATGTGTGGCTATATACATACATATATATATATATATTAATATGCACTAATTAAGTCTTTAACAGAAGCCAAATTGGTAATGAATAAACAGACCAGTAAAGAAATTGATACAGTAAATTATGCACTAATTATGTATTTACAAAAGCCAAATATTTAATGAATAAGCAGGCCTGCAGTTAAGAAATTGATACAGTAACTTATGCATTAATTATGTATTTACAAAAGTCAAATATGTAATGAATAAACAGACCTGCAGGAAAGAAATTGATACAGTAACTTATGCACTAATTATGTATTTACAAAAGTCAAATAGGTAACGATTAAACAGACCTGAAGAAAAGAAATTGATACAGTAACAAATAACTAAGTGTTTGAAAATAAAGCTAAAAGAATTGAACTGCTTTACCTTCAACCTTAAACTTGACGTTGATGATACATTCTGTTTGTCTAGAATCTTCACAGCCAGTGTAGGTAAGTAGAATCCAGCATAACTTTCGCCTGTGATGTACAATTCGTTGTTTTTAAACTGTGGATATTTGTGATAGAAATCCAACAAGGCAACGTAGTTATCCTCAGCTACCTGTAGTATGGAAAATTCAAAATCTAAACGAAAGTCATCCTTGCGGTCGTATGGTTCACTGTCTCAAATCTAAACCGGAGGCAAACTGGCCCACCGGGAGACCGGCAAGTTTCTTTGTGGGCCACAAAGTGATGGACTATCACTTTAGAAATAACGGAAAAAGTAAGAACTAAAAAAAGAAACTATTGCGTAGTTTCTGGGAAGACTTAAGTAAGGTTTCTTTGATGCTACAATTTTTTGGTAGATGTTAGATATCTACAATTCCTTGTTTGGTGAAGTTTTTTTCATTTTTAAGGACAATTTTAAATTTTGTTTTGGTTTGTGAGATATTAAGCACATTATAAGAAAAATTTCTTCAAATGAGCTACTTGAAACTTTTACATTGATGAGCAAAGAAAAACATTTAATTTCTGGAATTTCTTTGTGTGATGTTATTCCTCTTCTTGTCAAAAAACCGAAGCCATTTTCTAGATTGCTTGCTGTCTTGGAGATTTGTGTTTTGTAAGTTACTGAATTTTGACTGTTGTAGTGATATGTGCACCCATTAAAAATGCACATGTTCCAATTTTATTGCGTTATTGAATTTATTATCATCGTTGTTCGTGTTGCTGTTGCTTTTCGTTTATTGATTTTTACAGTATCTTTTTACCATTGTTTTTTGCTATTTTTATAATTACCTTAATTTTGCGATGCGTTTCGCGTTATTTTATCTTCTGTACCTATAAATTACGGCCAAATCACGTTGAAAACACCGGTTTTCGTCTGATCACCGAAGTTAAGCAACGTGGAACCTGGTTAGTACTTGGATGGGTGATCGCCTAGGAATACCAGGTGCTGTAGGCTTGCGGGATGCCCACACTGTATCTCGACACTAGACGGAGGAGCTGCACAAGCGCTAGAGGGCGGAGGAGGTCAAATGACCCAACAGCCATGTGTAGAGGAGCAAGCATTTCAAATTAGGAGTGGAGCTCCATTGTCTTCCGAGACAGGAGGATGCCAACAACAACTTATAAACACAACTTCTCAAATAAGTCTGTTAACTTATTCACCATAAGCGCATTGCATTTTAAAGTTGGATGTGGGTTGTTTTGCATGTCAGAGCAGAACTGTGTGTAATGACATGAGTTTGTTCATTAATCATAATTTACATAAATCACAATAGATGGCACTGCAACGTTATAACTGATTTAGCACCTGAGTTTGAGGTGTTGTTCTTGTTTTCGGATAATAATGAATGGCGACGTTAACACAGTCATTTGTATCTGATTTTATTTGATGTTTATTAAACCATCCTGTCATCACACTGTGTTACAAAAGTATTTAGAAATAAATGAACTAAAATTTGCGAGGATAGCACAAACTAGTATGCAGAATAGTTTTACAAAGCTGTCACTAAGTTAAACCACATCGTTGTTACCTACACTTAAGTATTAATTAACGACGTCATTAAAAGACATGAAAAGAGGTACCTGAAATACGTTTCAGAAAAATCGCCTTAAAAATTACATTTCTTCATAGCAATTTTATACGTATATCGTCTCGCGTTAAAAGGAATTTTTGTTTGTCTTCATTTTAAATCTTCCTTAATACTGTCCGACTGCGCCATTACGTGATATACGCACAACGTAAATCTGGGAAAGGAAAGGCAATGTTAAATTATATCCCAAAAAACTTTCCGTGCAAAGTTATATTACTTAGCATTTCTCTTACCTGCTAGAAAGACTTATGTAACTAGACTAATAATTTAAAATGCTTTTATCAATTGGTAATATGTCGCTGACTCACCCTCCAGGTTGCACCACTTACTAACCAAAAAACGTATTTTTAATCTTATTGACAAGGTAAAGTAATTTAAAATTTTAAATGACATCGTCAAAATGGCTGCGTCTAACGGTCATCACTGGAGCTTAAATTTACAAGTTTTATACAGCGTTACTGTCAACGCAAGTTCTGTATGCAAAAAGACAGTATGTAAGTACGAATGCTCTGATTATTTTTTCAAACTTTGCTTAGTGTTATCTAAACCTGTTTCAAATGACTTATCATCAAAATGGCTGCGTTTAACGGCCTTCACAGAACTGTAAATTTAAAAGTTTTATACAGCGTTACTGCCGACGCAAGCCCCGCATACAAAAAGGCAATGTGCAAGCGGTATAAAATTTCAAGGCGATTATTTTTCATCCCGGGAGTTTAAAGTTTACAAGTTTTATTCAGCGTTACTGCTGACGCAAGCCTTGCACGCAAAAAAGCAATAAGTAAGTGGTATAAAATTTCAAGGTGAAGTTTTTAAGCTTTATGTAAGTGGAGGGTTTTCTAGTGCTTTAAGTTAGTAAAACTGGGTCCCTGGCAGATTTTACCTGGTCATCATCTGTTGCGTAGTGTTTGTCACTAGAGTATGAGAATCCAACACCTGGGGGTGACTCCAGAAAGAGAACGTTTGCAATCTGTGCAAATAAAAATAAGAATTACGTCGTAGCAAAATCTTTATAAACTTTAACTCCAATATTTGAATTTTTAGTAAAAGAATCAAATTGCAAAGCTAAGCGTGAGCAAAGGTATGTTGTACAAAGCATGTTGACGGAAAGTCAATTGCTTAAAGGAAAAGTCAAGCTTTCTAGGAGGTTGGGTTTATTTCAATATTCGCGAAAAATGCTGGAAGGATTTAGTAATAAAACTGCAATAAGTGCTTCGTGTAACTAGTAAAATTACTAGAAAAATATAACAAAGAAATTCGCAAAGTTTAGGTGATAACAGTAAAATAAACCTAGTTTACTTGTTCTTTCGCTAGTTACATGCATTTCGCCATTCGCTAGTTAGACGGGCACTAGCGCCTGCATTTCGGAAATGCATTACACGAAAAACAGGTGCTGTACCTCTGTATTTATACATCTGACCAACACTAGTTACGGCTGCGATTTTCTACTGTCTACCGGTGGCTAACTAATGACTATAGAATACTGTAGCAAAAAAACTTACTGTGTTCCAGCTATAGGGATTCGTGCGAAGAGATTTTCCATCGGGATTGATGAGGAAAGGTCCTAGTTCTGTGAGAAATCCGTCTAGTGAGCTGCAGCCTGGACCTCCGTTTAGCCATAGTAATACAGGATCGTCTTCTGGCTTGTTTTGTGATTCAACAAACCTGAATTCAGACAAAGCAGTGGCTACAGAGGCGTATCAAGACTTTACGACGTCCTAGGCTGATAGTTCTCTCCCGCTATTCTCTATTGTGAATTTATGGCTGTTTATGTAATGAGCAGATTAAACAATTACTTGTGGTATATTAGAAATACTATTAATCTAGTTTCTACGTGGTAATTACTAATTACAGTATTTGCATAGGGTTTGTATTCAAGGAGGCTGTGCAAGTGCTTGTTGTGTAATACCTTGTACCTGTTCGTTATGTGGCACTTATATATGGAAGGTTCGCTCAGTAACTGCCTGTGGTGTGTTATAGAATGCGCCCTTTACGATGAATATTAAAGTAGAATAGACATGAAAGTACATTTTCCGAGTAGAATAAGATTTCTAAAATTTGACGTCCCTCAGACTTCGATGCCCTAGGCTATAGCCTAATTAGCCTATTTGTCAACAGCAATAACATGGCAGCAGCAGCAACAGCAGTGGCGACAACCAAGTCGTTTAAGCACAATGTGAATATTGTAATGATGATGTGTTAATATATATATATATATATATATATATATTCAGATGACCTGATTTGAGTTCATGAAAAATGTCGTTGTAAATAATAGCAGATCTAGGGTTGTTGGCGTGTAATTCTTGAGTTATGTGTCGAGCTGATCCAATAATAGTGTTCTGTGTATGTCATAGTTTGAACACTCAATGGTGGGGGGGGGGACTCTCAGTCGAATTGTTACATCTACTTGAAGGGTCATCTATAATAATCGTGGAAAACATGGTATAACTGGAAAGCAGGTCTAGGTTTGGCGTTACAAGTTATGCAATGGAATAATATTCACAATTTTGTTTTAAGAATAATAAAATTACAACTCTTTCCATGCCATTCTTAAATTACTTGATCCTATTGTAACAATAATTTATCATAATTATAGTACACTTACCAGTAATGTAACTTTTTTCCCCTAGACGACGACAGATATCCGGAATATTGTCTAAACTTGGGTTTGTAAGGTAACCCGGGCAAGTTTTGAATTTCATCCGGGTTAATTACGTCATTTTCCGAAAAAGAGGCGACCGAAGCTAAAATCGTGATTACAGCAACTAATAATAAATACGTATAACACCTGTGATACATTTCTTGATGTTAATGTTGCTAGCGAAGAGAACACCTGGTCACGCATTACAACTGTGTAATTTGGGTGGTCCAAAGGTGACGTTAGAGTGCAGCGTTACCACTCTAATGCAGTTTAACATGCTAACAGGGTAACAGTTATTATAGATATCTGATAACGATGTACTTGCTTATTATTATTTATTCGTATTCAGACACATGTACAGTAACAAAAATATGTACAAAAATTAGAATATAGGTTAGATATTTATATATATATCATCTTTATTCACATACAATGATTGCATTACATGTAATATATAGTAGGGTAAGTAGTGCTGTTTACATTGGCATATATATTACGCTGTCAATAGCGAATAGAACATTTCATTAATATCATTAACTGTTAAACCTTTAATTACATATTCATTATGCAAAGTTCAGAACATAATTTACGCTATTACGTCGAGTCGACAGGTCTATAAGCATCAGTATGGTGGCTCAAGTGTGCTCTAATACGGTTTCTGCCTAGAATACTTGTACTAGTATAGTTATTTAACACAGCCAATGAGCAAAGAACTGGATTAACAGATAAATATATGTTACAATTGTGCTTTAAAATTCGCTCATGGAAGAGTATATCTAGAGGATATGTATCAGTAATATACAATGTCATGCTTGAATGAGAATTTCTAGGCAAGTTTAAGATTCTTTTTTTTGCAAGTTCAAGTTTGTTTAAGGTTTTTCAGTTTGTTTTGTCTCGTTTAATGGTGACATTTTTACTGCCCATGTTGGTGAAATCACGATGCACGTTCATTTACGCTAATCAATCAACAAAATGCGAAAAGCAGTCATCACCAGAGAGGCCATTGACACACTGTCAACTCAAGCAGATTTTGTACAATCAACAAACAACACAAGAAAAGCATTCACGACCCCGGGAGGCCATTTCCAAATTTGTTTTATGACCGTTATTGTAAATATATTGCAAATTACTTTACAATACACTTGACAACGCCTGTCAACCCAAGCTGTTGTGATAGTAACACTTTTAACAGCTAGCTAGAACCTTACCGAGTTCATTTTTTCTTGTTCTCAATCAAGATCCTGCCAGTAAATCACTCTACGCTCAGACTAATGTATAACTAAGTAAAGTCACGTAAAACAATTGAGGTTACTTAAGTGATGTACTAGACGGCTTTGCTTTACACACATGTCACGTGACGGTTGTAGTTAACACGCGTTACTGTGGTACACGTTACCTTTGACCTACAACTACTGCGCGTGTGCACAACAAAACTGTGAAAAGGCTTATTAGAATAGGAATTAGCTCTTGTTTTTCAAGAATGTTGTTTTGTGTTTCGACACCTTGTATTGTATGTAGTGAACATATTGCAGATTCTCTTTCATCTAGCCTCTAGGTTATAAGGCTTCTCAATAGTACAATATATTAAATATTTCAATTCCTGACAATTTACGTTAATATTATACATGACATGTATTTTGAAAGTATTAAGTGTAAATTGTGACTAATAATAGCAATCGTTCATTGTTACCAAACAAATAAAATAAAGGTTTTTCTTAAACTTTTGTTACAAAACAAATAAAATAAAGGTTTTCTTAAACTTTTGTTAAAAAAATAAAATGAAGGCTTTCTTAAACTTTTGTTAAAACAAATAAAATGAAGGTTTTCTTAAACTTTTGTTAAAACAAATAAAATAAAGGTTTTCTTAAACTTTTCTTACAAACAAAACAAACGTTTCCTTAAACGTTTTTGTGCGATTTTTCTATAAACTTTTAAAGAGTTTAAAGAGCCACCAGGTTGTAGACCACAATATTTTTCGCCTTCTTACCAGTGGATAGCGCTACATGTTTTATATGATTAAGCTTTATTGAAGTAGGTGGGATTCTTGTTGCCATTTATTAAAACTATTATGTGGTGTTTCAAGTGAGAATATTCTCTCAAAAAATTGTTAAATAAAATCAGTTAATTTTATTTATTTAAGGAAACGAAACCGTTAAGTACTTTTTCCTACCAATAGAGGGCAGAACTTGTACATATTGTAGTATAATTTGTATTTGTGTGCAAATAAAAGACATAATAATAACAATAACAATAATAATAATAATAATAACCATGATCCAGCTAATATTCCCATAACTTGAATATCTCAATGGTTCCCGAATTCCTCGTTTACACCACTGTGTTTACAATCAAAATAAATTTTTGATTCAAAGATACTGGATAACAGCCTCTCTCATGACCATAACAGATACTTCCCAAGTGCTAAAAACTACTTATTCCTTTAGCTAGAACATATATTGTACTAATTCGTGTATGACTGCATGGTTTATCGATCACTGATTATTTAATCAATGATGTACGAACTATTCAAAGTAGTCGTGTCAATAAATGTACGGTGTTACATCAATAAGAGTATTAGACAATGAACGTCTTTAAACATTAATTACCTACTGCTGTCTCACTATACCTTCACTTACAAGCAGTGGCGTAGCTGAGGGGGAGCAAGGGAAGCAACACTCCAAAACTCATTTTTCAAAATTGGCACCTTTTCAACAATTTTTTAGTTCATTTGTGTGTTGCTGAACGATTCTTTAGTTAGCTGAAACAGATGAAGTCCTGCCTTCTTTCTACAATGGGCGAGGGTAGATTGTCTGGGTTAGCTTTGCTCTCCATTCAAAGAGTTGAGCTGAATTACAATGAAGTTGTGGATTACTTTGCTAGAATGAAACCTTGAAGAAAGAGACTGTTGCAGTTCCTTCATAATACATTTTCACAATAATTCATTTTGTTTTCAATTTATGTTTAAAATTAAAATAAATTAAATAGCACACAAGTTTTGTTATGTTTTGAAATTTATGAGTTTAATGTAGATTTTTTATCGTTTCTTTAATTTTAAATACAAAATAACAATTATGCACTTGCTTTAAAACTATTTAATTTTGTGTTTAAATCAAAACACCAAAAAATACAGTTTTAAAGGAAGCGCATAATTGTTATTTTGAATTTTAACATAATTGTGATTTAAAATTATAACACAATAAGAAGTTTTACATTAAACTTATAAATCTCAAAACATGGTAAAACGTGTGTGCTATTCGGTTTATTTTAATTAAGACGTAAAACTGTTTGGCGTATGTCACAGCGTATTTTTATTTGCCTGCTCCCCCTACTTTTAGAACTTGGTTACGCCCCTGCTCCCCCTACTTTTAGAACTTGGTTACGCCCCTGCTCCCCCTACTTTTAGAACTTGGTTACTCCCCTGCTCCCCGTCCTTTTAGAACTTTGCTAAGCCCCTGCTTGCGAGTTAATGTAGAGAGAAAATCGAATGACGCGACGTAAGAAGAGTCATTTCTTGTGTTACTACGTGGTGTGACAACGTGATGTGTCATACATCACCAGCTCTTGTACTTTCGAGTTTTATTATAGTTCTTATAAATTTCGGTAAGTACGACTTCCTGTTCTAATACAATACAATCTGTCAAGTTATGACAGAGAGAGGCAAGTGGTTATTATCTGCTCGTGTAAAGTCATGTAAACCTGATAAACCGTTAGTTCCTGCATGTAAGTTCAGGGCCAGATTTTAGTTTTGTAGACCCATGGTCAAATCATGTAACCCTGATAGACCGTTAGTTCCTGCATGTAAGTTCAGGGTCAGATTTTAGTTTTGTAGGCATCTGTTCAAGTCATGTAACCCTGATAGACCGTTAGTTCCTGCATGTAAGTTCAGGGTCAGATTTTAATTTTGTAGGCCTCAGTAAAGTGATCATCATCATCATCATCATCATCATCATCATCACCACCACCCCCACCACCACCACCACCACCATCATCATCATCATCATTTTCGTCATCGTCATCATTGCTATTGGTTAATGACTATCACCGTAGGATAATATACTCAACTGCATATGGCACCTTGCCACCTGGTTTGGGCCTGCAGAAACGGGGCAGAACTGTCTAATAATGGTTTCAACATAACTAGAATAAAGTACAGTAGAATTGAATGACACTATTACCTGTTGTTGCTTGTTAACTTCGGTTGAAGGAAACTTAGATTATTTAAAAGGCCTAAACTAATTAAGACAGGACTCTATCGAAAATTAAAGGAAAGCATAACAGAGAAGTAAACCAAAACAGACTGTACCTATCTCCCCATACAGTTGGTAGCAGGAAACTACTCTAGACTTAGTCATCAGAAAGCACAGACTCAACCTGATTACCACTGTAGCCCCAAAGTACAGCATGTGTTGACCTTCCCTTCATAATCTTCCCAAACTAGTGTACATGTCATGGTCAGAGTCAAAACGAAACCTGATTGGTTGAAAGCAAAGGGTGTGATTATTCAGCCAATAAGAGACGAGATCTTTGCACAAACGCATTTCAGAAGATTTGGATTTAAACTACTGGTATTTTTAAGGGTGACATGTAACATTACCACTTAGTCTAGTTTGTGACCAATGCCATACTTTGTAATAAAAGGTAGAGGTTGTGTAGAATGGGCCGCCTAGGTGCCTGTGCTACTATATATTACCACTAGTTTGTGTCCATTGCCATACTTTGTAATAAAAGGCAGAGGTTGTGTAGAATTTGGGCGACCAGGTACCTGTGCTACCATATATTACCACTAGTTTGTGTCCATTGCCATACTTTGTAATAAAAGGCAGAGGTTGTGTAGAATTTGGGCGACCAGGTACCTGTGCTACCATATATTACCACTAGTTTGTGTCCATTGCCATACTTTGTAATAAAAGGCAGAGGTTGTGTAGAATTTGGGCGACCAGGTACCTGTGCTACCATATATTACCACTAGTTTGTGTCCAGTGCCATACTTTGGAATAAAAGGTAGAGGTTGTGTATAATGGGCCGCCCAGGTGCCTGTGCTGCTATGCTAACACTCTATGACGTATCATTGGAAAATTATTATTACCTGTGACGGAGTATATAAGCTTGTGGTAAACATGTAAACGACTGTTTGTAAAAAATGTAAGAAAATTGTTGCGAACGAATTCACAAGTAGAACTATGTATAGCGTAAGACGGAAGGATAAAGAAGAGAGTGGGGAAAAAGTGAAAGAAAAGTGGCGCAAACACTTTTTTTGTAGATCGAATAGTGAATTTATTTTAATAAAAAGATTACTTAAAGATTAAAGTAATATTAACGCGTTGTTTGTGTTATCAGCCATTGTAGTTTTTTATTTATTTTTATGTATTTTGACATATATACATACATTAAAACTGTATAATACAAAGAGTCAACAGGCGCATGCGCACTTAGGCTGATCCTATAAGACGTAAAAAGATGCACCAAAATAAAATTCCCTAAAATTGAATATCTCTCATTAAAAACCTCCTAATAAAATGTACTTAAATATGAATTATGTACAATATACAACACGTTTTATACAATAATACGAATCGGAGAGAACCAATTGTTGTTTTTACAATAAGACTATTTACAATTAAGGTATGATGTACAGAAGAAGCAAAGAGAACATATTGTGCGTTACAAAAGTTGATTTTTTACAGGTCGCTGCGATATAGGATGCTATCAATGTCACTCCACGCACGAACAACTTTGCTTAGACCCCTTCGTTATTTCAAGTAGCACGTCAAGACTGAAATCAAGCAACGACAACTGTTTGAAATGTTCAAAAGTTAAAACCTTCTGGGAAGGTACGCTTAATATAATAAACATTATACTTTTAAATTGCAAAATAGTAGGTGTCATATGGCGAGTCAATGCTAGTCTCTGGCCAATATTTTGAAGTGAAGACCTATTAGAAATTTCGTTTATAAAAAAAGAAAAGAAAAGAAAAGAAAGCAAAAGAAAAAGAAGGAAAAGAAACGAAAAGAAGAGAAGAGAAGAGAAGAGAAGAGAATAGAAGAAAACAAAAAAAAGAAAAGGGAAGGATAAGAAACGAAAATCGTTTTTAAAATATTATACATTACCGTTACGTTTTATAGTATTTCCAAACAGGTTATTAAATTAAAGAAAAACCGGACAATTGATTAGAATTGATTAATTTACTGTGCAAGTTGTACTTTTTCTTGCCAGAAAAAGTTAAGAACTGTTTCTATTATTTGAAAATAGAACTTGCTATAATAGAATAATAATAACTTGCCTTGGAAGTTAATATATGGTAACCGAACACAGCTATCGCTTACGTCACAAACTAACCACAGTTTGTGCAATGGCTGACATCGTCTCTGCGCATCAAGCACGTTTGCATCAATAACGAAGGTTGCTATAACGTCACATTGACGTCACAGACGAACACTGCAGTTCAGGATCATGCTTATCATGGTGCCGCACCTATTTGTCGGCCAAACGAATGTGATAAAAAGGCGTCATTACCATTCTTAGTGAATTCACTAAGCCGCGCGTAAATTTGATAGTTTAACAAAAAAACTATCCAAGGTAATTATTATTTAGTCTATGCTTTGATTTAAAAAAAGCAGTTGTAGTTTTCATTATTTTAGAGCATACTTTATTACGAAGTAATGTTTACACAACCGTCCGGTTTTTTAGCTAAGCGTCATTATACAGTTATTCTGAGCCGGGATTTTTTTTAACGTTTTCAGAAACAAGAATTGAGGTGACTCGAGGTTGCGAAACGGATCCCCGTGTTGGCGTTCAGTTTGTACAGAAATCACACGGCTGTAAACGAACCAATAACAATGGGGTCCTCACTGTTTCTTGTGTTTGTAGTGACCAACTCTGCAACGAAGCCACGCATAAATATACTGTGGTTAATCTCCAGCTGTTTATGACTATGATTGCAATAATAGTATCAGTAAGGCTATAGTTCTGTCTTATTTTCTTCGAGACTATCAGCCTTAAACGTGTGACTAATGTATTCACTGGAACTTCTGTATCTCTGTGTAAGATCGTTGGAGATTGTTTTTTAATTGATTTCACAGAGTAAAAACGGATTCTTATTTTATTATTTATTATTTATTAACACATTCAGTACAATATAATGACACTAAACACACAGTAACATCAAAATTATTACATTATACTGTCTTAAATTGTTATGTTTCATACACTATCGTTATCATAAAAGAATAATTGTACTGCACTGGGCTAGAGAAGCAAAGGCTTGTATAAGCCCACTGTCATGTGAAATCGATAAAAAAGTATGGATGAGTGAACAAAAAAAAAGAACTGGGAGAAATGTTAGATCACACAGGAAGGGTAGAGGGATGTGTTAGTGGAAATGGTTGGAAGAAAGATAGTAGATTGTGCTATGTTGACATCAGCTCTAAAGATTTATCAATGATGCCTTGTTTTGTATAATCTGTACCAGGGTTGTTTTATGAGAGATTAACAATGGAATTGCAATTGCTGTGTAAACATCTAACATTCGAAGGTAGGCCCGACTGAGTGCAAGCCTGATTGACTGACTAACTGTAATACATATGTGATATTAAGTTTATAGTATATATGTATGTTGCTCTGTTGTGTGCGTTTTTTGTGCTTGAACCACTTATATGTGGTTTCTTTGTTCAAATGCACGTTTTAAAGTCGTTTTATTGCCTTTTGTAATTTCTTTCCTTACTGGTTCAATAAATAAACAGACAATAAAATATAAGCTAATAGAATTTAGTTCGCACATATGTTGTTGTTGTCATATGTTTTATTTACATGTAACAAACGTTCTATCTGAGCAGAGATGCAAGTATATGACCTTGAAAAGAAACGAAAAGAAAGCAAGAAAGAAAAGGAAAGAAACGAAAAGGAAAGAAAAGAAAAGAAAGGAAAGGAAAGGAAAGGAAAGGAAAGGAAAGGAAAAGAAAAGGAAAGAAAAGAAAGGAAATGAAAGGAAAGGAAAGGAAAGGAAACGAAAAGAAAATAAAGGAAAGAAAAGAAAAGGAAAGAACTGCACCATTTGTCAAATCGATACTTGAATCGTATGGGCTTAACTAATCAATTACTGTAATTAAAAATAACACATCTTTATATTCAATATTTTAATACCATTTACATAACAGTGCAAAAATGGCTAACTTGCTTTAAATGATCGATCCTGCTGCGTCATCATCATTACCATCAATTCGTTGTCTTTGCCATCGGCATTCCCGTCGCTGTCATCATCAACATCACCATGATCATCATCATCACCACCACCATCATCATTATCATTGGCAACATCACCATGATCATCATCATCATCTTCATCATCATCATCTTCTTCATGACCATCATCATCATCTTCATGACCATCATCATCATCATCATCAACAACAACATCATTATCATCATCGTCATCACCATCATTATCGTCATCATCATCACCATCATTATTACCATCAATTCGTATCAGTATCATCATCATCATCATCATCATCGTCATCATCATCATCATCATTATTACCATCAATTCGTATCAGTATCAGTATCATCATCATCATCATCATCATCATCATCATCATCATCATCATCATCATCATCATTATTATTAACAACAACAACATCACCATAATCGTCTTTTCCCATCCGATGCTTTGCTCCATTTAACGTTTTTTTGTTGTTTATGTCATTAATTAAGTCTCATCGATGTCGATCGCAGCTTATAAGTTAATTTCTTCTGTTGCACTCATAGCTGCACTGCAGTGTTAATTTGTAATTGTAGAACTTGTATTCAGTGTAGAAATATGAATGAAAAAACTAATTGCTAGTTAGTCATTGTGTGTGTGTGTTGGTGCCATGGTTTGTGCACATTTATAATGTGTGGACGTTTATAATAATATAAACTTTTCATTACCTCGTATTATGTAATGTAATACTTTTAATTATTCCAAATCAATTTTTATTACAGACACTTAAAAACATATATAGTTAAAAAACAACACAACTTTGTTAAAACTTTTACAGTGAAAAGTTAAAATCATGCCAAACGCTTCCATAGGCTACTGCTGTCATCATCAGCGATAAATTGGCAAACATACAACCAGCGCATGTAGGCAGAGCACTCATATATTCATTACCTATTTGGCTTTAGTTAAATACATAATTAGTGCATAAGTTACTATATCAATTTCTTTTCTTCGGGTATGCTTAATCATTACCTATTTGACTTCTGTTAAATACATAATTAGTGCATAAGTTACTGTATTAATTTCTTTACTGGTCTGTTTATTCATTACCTATTTGACTTCTGTTAAATACATAATTAGTGTTTAAGTTACTGCATCAATTTCTTTACTGGTCTGTTTATTCATTACCTATCTGGCTTTTGTAAATGCGTAATTAGTGCATAAGTTACTGTATTAATTTCTTTACTGGTCTGTTTATTCATTACCTATTTGGCTTTTGTAAATACATAATTAGTGTTTAAGTTACTGCATCAATTTCTTTACTGGTCTGTTTATTCATTACTTATCTGGCTTTTGTAAATGCGTAATTAGTGCATAAGTTACTGTATTAATTTCTTTACTGGTCTGCTTAATTATTACCTATTGGACTTCTGTTAAATACATAATTAGTGTTTAAGTTACTGTATCAATTTCTTTACTGGTCTGTTTATTCATTACCTATTTGCTTTTATAAATGCATAATTAGTGTTTAAGTTACTGTATCAATTTTTTTCCTGCAGGTCTGCTTAATCATTACCTATTTGACTTCTGTTAAATGCATAATTAGTGTTTAAGTTACTATATCAATTTTTCTTCTTCAGGTCTGCTTAATCATTAGCTACTTGACTTTTGTAAATACATAATTAGTCCTTAAGTTACTGTATCAATTTCTTTACTGGTCTGCTTAATCATTACCTATTTGGCTTTTGTAAATACATAATTAGTACACAATAGGCTCTACCTATATAAACTGGTTGTATGTTTGTAAATTTACCACTTATACCACTTATGATGACAGCAGCAGCCTGTCGAAACGTTTCGCGTGATTTTAACTTTTTAATGTAAAAGTTTTAATAAGTTGTGTTGTTTTTAACTTTTAATTATCGTTCTGAATTTTACAAAATTTAATACTGAAGCTGTAAACAAATTACATAATTTTATTCTAAATTACATTCACACGCCCAAACCCTTATATACAATTTTACAGCTCACCGAATATACAATAATTTACGCTATTGAAAAAATGAATTAAAAAGTTAAACAGCTGCCACCGTATTATTACAACCAACGCACATATTCGACAAATACATGAAGGTGCATTTCATAATCACAAGCTATTAAAAAATAATTATTATTGTAGAAAAATGTTAGTATTTCCGGAAAATGAGAATGAATGTAAGAACGAAACACGAAGCCATGAATAAGTATTTTAATTTGGTATTCAATCATCAATTAATTAATTTCAAAATATTTCTCCAGTTATATTTGAGGTACGTCTACTTACTTTCTTCTTTAATATTATATAGAACATATTATAAATATACATCATACATCTTATATTATATTATATCATACTAAATATAAGTTTCTCACTGGTTGCTCTTAATGCATTGCCTAACAATCGTTTTTGCGCGTTTATGCAAAAATATCGACTTCGCAAACCGGTTCACACTGAACACGTTCATTTTAATCCAGCCACTCACTAGCCAAAAACGTATTTTTAATCTTATTGACAAGATACAGTAATTTAAAATTTTACTTAGTTAGCAGCACGTATGCTACGAATGCTCTGATTATTTTCTCAAACTTTGCTCAGTGTTATTTAAACTTGTTTCAAACGATATACCATTAAAATGGCTGCGCCTAACGGTCATCGGGGGAGTTTAAATTTACACGTTTTGTACATCGTTACCTCTGATGCAAGCCATGCATACGAAAAGTTAGTACGTAAGTGGTACAAAATTTCGTGACGATTTTTGAAAGCTTTATGTAAGTGGAGTGTTTTCTTGTGCTATACACATGCTTTAACTTCATCTGTTAACGCTATGCAAATGACAAAATCTGAAAAAAGCCAGGATTTCATTACAGCAGACATGTTTATTGTCTGCTTATAAGACGTTCGTGAGCTGTCTGTTCACTGTCTGTTCATATAGATTCATGCACTGTCTGTTCGTTGTAAGATTCCTCATTTGAACTCAACGACCCGGACGTGTAGACAGGACGGGGGATTTTAAACTTTGTCGACAAAACCTGGTTATTGTAACCAGTCATCTCGTTGCTTGCGGTCAGCTGCTGACTGTCCAGCAGTTCAATTGGTTTAGCTTTTAACCGACAGCAGAGGCAGACAACTGCAGTGACCATTGCTATTATACTTGCGACAAACATGGCGGAAATGACAGCCAACGTTGTCACGTTAAAGCAATACTCTTTGACGGTTTCACTGTTCTCGCCAACATCTGAAAGAATTGTATGATAAGTGTCCGTGACGAGTAAAACAACACAAGCCTATAGAAACGAACTGCTTATAGTAACGACCTTATGCATTCCAGCTCAATTTTTGTTGTCTGTTTTGTCAATTTGAGACCTATTCTTTTTCAATTTATCACCCAAAATAAGCCTTTTCATAGTTCATTGTGCGCAAGCGCAATCGGTGCAGGTCGAAGGTTAAGTGTTCCAGAGCAACGCGTCTTAACTACAATTGTCACGTGACATGTGGGTAACGCAAATCATTAGTTCAGTTCACGAGGTGTTTTACGTGGACTTTCCTTAATTATGCATTAGTCTGTGCGTAGAGTGATTTACTACCAGGATCTTGCTTAGAACAAGAAAAAATGAACTAGGTAAGGTTTTAGCTAGCTGTTAAAACGCTTACTATTACAATAGCATGGGCTATGAAGCGTTGTCAAGTGTACAAAAATGCGTCGTCTGCTTAAATGCGTTAACATTTGACATTTTTACGATCATCATCAATCGCCGGAATAGCGAAAAGACTTATTGACAAAACTTGGCACAAAAATAAATAAGTTTGGCACAAAAATCGAGCTAGCCCCAAATTTCTGACACTGTACTATTCGGTTCGAAGTTTTTTCTACGTCCTTACTTTGCTTTAAATGACACAACGCCTTTCGTTCTGGCCTTTGGTTATCATCTGTTATGGGTAATTCCTTGTATCAGTTTGTATATCCTCAATTCTTATATTAGAACAGTCCGCAGTAAATCGTCTATTGAAATACGGGACTAACTATAAGGTCTACTATCTCTATCACATTTTAAACATATTCACAGAAGATCATGTTATAGTGTTCGAAAGAGGTTACTATTGTATACTGGCAATAGTATTATAATTGCTATTATTAACTCACGTGGACTTGTCAAATCGTGCTTTTTTGTGAAATGTGACAAATAAGCCTTTTCACAGTTCCAGCGATTGATGATAATCGTTAAAAGGTCAAAAGTTAAGTGTACCAGACAATGCATTTGTGTACACTTGACAATGCCTCGCAGCCTATGTTGTTATAATAGTAACAGTTTTAACAACTAGCTAGAACCTTACCTAGTTCATTTTTTCTTTTTCCCAAGTAAGATCCTGCTAGTAAATCACTATATGCACAGACTAATGCATAATTAAGTAAAGTCTACGTAAAACAACTAAAGCTTCTGAACTGAGGCAGTAGATGGCTTTGATTTACCCACGTGTCATGTGACGGTTGTAGTTAAGACGCATTGCTGTGGTACACTTAATCCTTAACAGACAGCAACTGTGTGCGTGCACACAACGAAACTACGAAAAGGCTTATATTATTAGCCTCTAAAATTTAACGTTGAATTTACTAGCCCTGTTTATATATATATATATATATATATATATATATTTACTTTTGTCATTTTTATTTCATTGTATTTTATTTCATTTTAGTACTATATTTGTATTTTGTATGGTCTTAGTTAATGAAATAAAAAATTGAACTGAATTGAATAGGATACCTACCTATAGGAACAGGTGTTGTGCCTCCCTCAAAGACAGTTGGAGCTCTAACTCTAATCGCTCCAATAAGTTGTTGTTGTGAATGGTCACCATGACTTGTGACGTTGGCGTTCTTGTGAGCTTGCGTGCGCAAATCACGACGTTCTCGCCTCCTTCGGTCGCGTCTTCTGTCGTCGTCATCATAATCATCATCGTCGGAATCTCGATTCCGGTATCGGCTACTCGTTTCCATTCTGTACTCGTCATTGTCGGCGTCATTTCTCATTCGCACTCTGTCTCTCAGTCTATCTATACGATTTCTCCCGCCGTCTCTGTCCCGATCGTTGTCCCTGTCACTGTCACTGTCTCTGTCTCTGTCTAAATCATCACGATCGTTGCATTGCTAAACAAGAAAACAATTAAGAAAAATTTCGCTTGCATTAACACAGCTAAGAAATTATCATTTTTGCGGCACGTTAATTTATATGGTTTATCTGTATGAGCAAATAAGCATGCTTTTCAATATTGTTAGCTTGGTTGCGTAGTCTGCTTGCCTGTTTACATCTGTGCCTTGTGAACGTACGCCACTTTGTAGAGAGTAACTTCCTGTGAACACTCTGCAGGAGTGAGATTATAATACTTAAAAGTTACGAGTCACTGACCCCACCACCGCTAGTATGCAAGAAGCTGTTACTCTAGCCAATCAGATGTGTATTGAGATGTGACTTATATTACAGCGCCTAAAGGCCAATCAACAGCAACTTAGAAGTAGTGCCCATCTCCATGGTGACAAGTCAGCAGAGGACGTTACTATGGTGACAGGTCAGCAGAGGGTCGTTGCTAGGTGTTACTAAGGATAGATATTTTTAGATGTGTGACATAAGTTAACTAAGTTTAACCTCAGAATTGGGGTATATAGGGACCAGCAATATCAGTTGGAAGGTAGTCAGTTTGTAGACTCAAGTGTTTTGCTACAGATTCTGCACTAGACGTTTCTCTACCTTCTTAGACTTATTGTGGATGTTCATCAGTGCACTTAACGTTCAATATACTATACGATCACATATGATAAACAAGACTTTGTGTTTTATGCCTCGACACGTGACGACAATTACATGTTGCTTATTCTAAGAGTCTAAGTTTACAATCTATAACTAACTACACCACACAAAGAACACGTTCATTATTAATGATAAACAAGACTTTGTGTTTTATACTTCATGATGCTAGACGACAACCTGAAGACTTATACATTATTACTGATACCAAGTCACGAGACAACCTCATTATTACTGATTATTATTACTTATTACTCGTTGATTTATAAATCCTCACCCAAGTATTTTTTCTGCTTATCGGTTGTAATTTTTGGATTAGATATTTAGATGATCAACACTTTTATTGTACTAACCTGTGGGCATCTTAAGTCACTGTCGAAAAGTTGAAAGTAACTGTAATTTTGTACATCAGATTTTTATGCCTTGTTAATACTGGTTGCTCTAGGACTTTTAATTTTTTATCATTTATTTGTGCATCATTACTTTGTTTAAAGTGCAGATAAAATTCAGCTCAATTCAATATCGAGTTTTCTCGCCAAGTGACCCCCAAGCGTGTGTTCAGACTAGAGAGCAAAACCTGCTGCAAGTTACTCTCTGATAGTAAGGCCAAGCTGACACTCACTTCTCTATTCACGGTGAGAAGTACTGGGAGTAACTCGGCAAGTAACTCGCAGGCGTATTCAGATTAAAGAGCAAGACATGGTGTGAGCTATTCTCCAAAGCATTCGCAAGTTGACACTCACTTCTCTATTTGCTGTAAGAAGTGTCGAGAGTAACTCGCCAAGGCAAATCAACTTGCAGCAACTGTGGAAGAGTTTCTTGCTGACAGTAACTCGCAAAACAGTTCGCACTTGGCACAGAAAACTCGCTAGTCTGAATGTGCCTATAGATTTACAGAGCTCTTCAGCTTTTTAGACTAGTTTAACCTAAGCTAAAGTGTAACCACTATAACCATAATCAAATGAAATTACAAACTGAAAGTAGTCCTACATACCAATCCGCATTCTGGATCATCATCTGAACACATCACAACTTGACAAGTGAATTGTACAAACGGACTTCCAGGAAAGCTGAATGCGCCGAACTCGATGTACTTTCGTACAGGTCTAGTACGAGTACGTACCCTGTTGCTCTCTATAAGTTCTGGTACCTCTTGAATGATGCAGCTAGAGAGAAAAATGTCCGTAGTTTAATTTACCGGAAATGCTCAAAATATACTTGTTAATATTTACGAAAAGTCATATGGAAAGAGGAAGAAAAGGCAATTTCAAAGTATGTCCCTGAAAGCTTTCCACTCACAGTTATATGTAAGTGCTCGCTTAACGACGCTAATGCATTCCAGCAACAAGCAACGTTAAGCGAAACGTCGTTAAGACTTCCACCGAAAGTAACGTAAAAGAATTCAGATACGTTCCAGAGGCAAAAATCAATGCTACTTAAATCATATAAATTAAAAGTTTGATGAGTTTTACTCGTGTTTCTATTGATTAATTTTTTCTGCTTGCTTCAAACCACCTATATATATTACTTGCCTAGCTAGACGTAAACATTAATTTAAGTCTAGACAGCGGTTAAACAATAAACGTTGCAGCAGAGACAGAGCCGGGCGCCGGGCGAATTTCGAAATTTAATCTAGTTTGGTGTCTGGTATTTGCAGGCAAAAACAGCCAACTGATCTATTAAGAGGGGTTCTTAATTGTAATGATTACATTTTTGTGTCAAGATAATTTTTAAGTTTTGCGCGTTTTCAGTAAATTTATTAAGTATTTTAATCTGTTTTGTTCAGTAAATGAAGTGTATTTTCATAAAGCACTGTGAGATTTTTCTCAAGTAGTTAAAATAATTATTTGCCAACTTAAACAAAAACAACCTCATCTTCAAATAGCTAATGAAATATCCAACGGGAGTATGTTATTTGTGCAAATGCAGGACATAAATTTTTTGTGCGCTAATGATATTTGTAAAAAAAATTATGTAAAATTTCACGCAGCAGCAAACCACAGTTTAGCTGGAACAAAACATAGTGTTTGTGACACGCAGCTGCTATGTTCATTGTTCTGCTGTAGCTTCTCACACTAACGGAATGGGCATTTCTAAAGTTGGCGTTGCTATGATGACTGAGCAATCAGTCTACCATCTAGGGGCGAGTTTAAAAACAAGGCAAGTGTGTAATTGCACTACTTGCAGTCCTATAAAATCTATTGTCACAAGGGTTCTCACTAAAGTATACGTTTACGATGAAGAGATACATACCCTTTGTCATCAATTAATTCTATGAAATTTTCCTTTTCGTCTGACGCCTCACAGTTGTACAGAAAGAAGTTCCCGAATTCAGCTAAAATAAAAAGTCTCATAGCAATTACTTATGAAATACCATATATCTGTTTTGTTTAGTAAAGATTATTTCGACTATTATTATCGTCATAAATTCATCTTTGACGATAATAATTTTTAAAGCCTATAAAAACCAAAATGCCATGACAAACCTGATTTGCAGAATTAGACTGCTTTTCTGACTCAATGGCTTCGTCAGCTAGTCATCTGGTTATCTGACCGGTTAGCAGGCAATTCAGCAGACTTGGTGGCTGACCAGTTGATCGATAATTAAGTACTGACCACCTGATTGGCAAGTGGATAAACCAAATGACTGCCTGACAGCCAAGTGGGTAAACCGAATGACTGTCCGACAGGCAAGTGAGTGAACCGAATGACTGACTGGCAGGCAAGTGGATAAACTGTATGACTGCCTGACAGGCAAGTGGGTAAACTGAATGACTGCCTGACAGCCAAGTGGGTAAACTGAATGATTGTCTGACAGGCAAGTGGGTTAACTGAATGACAGCCTGACAGGCAAGTGGATAAACCAAATGACTGCCTGACAGGCAAGTGAGTGAACCGAATGACTGCCTGACAGGCAAGTGGGTAAACTGAATGACTGCCTGACAAACAAATGGGTAAACTGAATGACTGCCTGACAGGCAAGTGGGCTAACTGAATGACTGCCTGACAGGCAAGTGAGTGAACCGAATGACTGCCTGACAGGCAAGTGGGTAAACTGAATGATTGTCTGACAGGCAAGTGGGTTAACTGAATGACAGCCTGACAGGCAAGTGGATAAACCAAATGACTGCCTGACAGGCAAGTGAGTGAACCGAATGACTGCCTGACAGGCAAGTGGGTAAACTGAATGACTGCCTGACAGACAAATGGGTAAACTGAATGACTGCCTGACAGGCAAGTGGGCTAACTGAATGACTGCCTGACAGGCAAGTGAGTGAACCGAATGACTGCCTGACAGGCAAGTGGGTAAACTGAATGACTGTCTGACAGACAAATGGGTAAACTGAATGACTGCCTGACAGGCAAGTGGGTAAACTGAATGATTGTCTGACAGGCAAGTGGGTTAACTGAATGACAGCCTGACAGGCAAGTGGTTAAACCAAATGACTGCCTGGCAGGCAAGCTGGTAAACTGAATGACTGCCTGACAGGCAAGTGGGTAAACTGAATGACTGCCTGACAGGCAAGTGGGTAAACTGAATGACTGCCTGACAGGCAAGTGGGTAAACTGAATGACTGCCTGACAGGCAAGTGGGTAAATTGAATGACTGCCCGACAGACAAGTGGGTAAACCGAATGAATCCCTGACTGATCGACAGTCTAATTTTTTACGTGCCCAACAGACAGACGGACTTATTGACCATGTGGTGGAATTACTGGCCGTGCAACTAATTGAGCAACTCGCTGCTGATCGACGGCTTAATCAGCTCCTTCTCTTCTTGGCTGATTACTTAACCAGCTAGCTTATTGATTAATGAGCAACTAACTGCCCTACCAGCAGACTGACTAATTTCCTGATTAACTGACTGACCTGGTAACTAATTAACTGTTGATTAGAAGAAGAGGAAACATGTTGACACTGCAGACTTAAAAAGCATTTTTAATTTTACAAAAACTGTTAACGAGAGTTAACACCAGTTATTAAAATTGCATTCTTGTATTTGACTTGTGATACGTCATTGCTCTGATAAATGTAGGCCTGTGATACGTCATTGTTTAATAAGTGTAAGCCTGTGGTGCGTCATTGACTTAATAAATGTAGGCCTGCGTTACGACGTTGCTCTAATAAATGTAGGCCTGCGTTACGACGTTACTCTAATAAATGTAGGCCTGTGATACGTCATTGCTTTAATAAATGTAAGCCTGTGATACGTCATTGCTTTAATAAATGTAGGCCTGTGATACGTCATTGCTTTAATAAATGTAGGCCTGTGATACGTCATTGCTTTAATAAATGTACTTTGTAGCTATGTACTTACTCGTATCTATTAATTCCACTACAAGGACAAGCTTATCGCCAACATCAACAACAGTTACTGGTTCATCATCTTCAATGTCACCAGGCAATATTTTCATGACAACAACAGGAGTGAACGTTGTACGTACAATTGCATCCTCTTGGATGTCCCTAAAAATTTCGTGTTATTAACATATAGTCTGTAGGGAATAGTCAACCGCATTGGTAGAAGAATGGCGTTGAAAATGTTGAAAAGATCGCGACTTTAAAGTGAATTTTGGCTCCTTTATTACGAATTTCTTCTAACATTTTTGCAAAACATTGAAATAATCTTAACTTTCCAAAAGGCTTCCCTTTCCTTTAAAGTCAAACTAATATTCTTAAATCAAAACCAGACATAATCTTAAACTGCAGGTCTAAACAATCTATTCTTTAAAATACTGAAAGGAAACACACTATTTTTTTCAAAAATGACTTACATGAACGAATTATAACCACACAAGTTCTTCCTTGTTACACGCATTTTGTCATTCGCCAGTTGGACGGGCACTAGCGCCTGTATTTCGGAAACGCATTGTACACAAACAGGTGCTGTAGCTGCCAGTTCAGACGTGTTAGTTTGTGACGAACTACGAACGTTTGACAGCCCATGTGAGAGCACTGCGGTAAATTCGAAACTTGAATTTTTATCTTAAAACTTGCCTAGGTTTAGTACAACGCGCTGAATCTCTTACAGTATCACTGTACTTCAATTTTCGCTTTCACAAACACGTGCAACATGCTCGCGGAATGTTTTTGCTGTTGAAAATTATGTTAGTTTGTGATGTCATCTACAGTTGGGCTCAACCGCCATTAATTTAGATTTTGATCTATTATTTAATTATCAGAAACGCTTTTGCAGTGTTAATTGTGTTAAAATGTCTAATTTTTATCGGACTTGAAAATGGGGTAGTATATGAAAAATCATCCTGTTTTCCTTTAAAGCCTATGCACTTCTTTATAGCATAGCTAATTTTCTAACATGAAAAAACAACGAGTAATTAGCAAAACTTTCAACATTTGAAGCCATGTTTAGAAAATGAAGGACGAATGCAAAGAGTTATAAATTTCATATTTTAAGATACCTTGCATCCAGGGCAACGTCCAGCTGTACAGAGTCACCTTGTAATTCAATTTCACACGTGATGTGATAGGCTAAATCACCATCCGTAATAACAGGTTCATGTTTCTGCACCATTATAGCAACTTCATATCGATTAATCTGTAAATTGTAATCAGTATTGTTTCATGTTCGCTGTGATATTTTTAAATCTTACCAGGGTCGAAGATTAGAACCTTAGTCAGTGTTTTTTATATCACTTCACTATTGGTTTTATTAATATAAACTGTCATAGATTTTTAGATAGTTACTGACTCAGCTACTTTAAACTCAAATAAACGTTTAGATTGTTATTGACTCAACTATTTTAAACTGTAATAAACTTTTGGATAGTTACTAACTCAACTTCTTTAAACTCTAATAAACGTTTAGATTGTTACAGACTCAACTATTTTAGACTGTAAAAACGTCTAGATTTTACAGACTCAATTATTTTAATATCTAAAAAACGTTTAGGTTGTTACTGACTCAACTATTTTAAACTTTAATAAACATTTAGATAGTTACTAGCTCAACTATTTTAAACTTTAATGAACTTCAGATAGTTACTGACTCAACTATTTTAAAATGTAAAAACGTCTAGATTTTACAGACTCAATTATTTTAATCTCTAAAAAACGTTTAGATTATTACTGACTCAACATATTTTAACCTTTAATAAACATTTAGATAGTTACAGCCTCAACTATTTTAAACTTTAATAAACATTTAGATAGTTACTGACTCAACTATTTTAACCTTTAATAAACATTTAGATAGTTACTGACTCAACTATTTTAAACTTTAATAAACTTCAGATAGTTATTGACTCAACTATTTTAAACTTAAATAAACATGAGCAATTGTAGCAGATAACGACAATATCTTATCAACTTATCATGACACGTCTTCACTTCACAGTAGGCCTCTGACCCAGATCAAATTGATCGCGTGACCAGGCCAAAAATCACCACAAGGTGGCCAAAGCCGACAACAAGCGAAAGCTGCTAGTGCAAGATTTCCAGTACATATATACACCTATATAGTGGGCTACCCCTATGCAACACTCAAGAATACAGAAAATGTCTGTTTCAAGATAAAGTGAAGATCGCAATTATCTTTAATTGGAAGATAAAATAACCATTCCAAACCTCACTATCCTGCAAAACACCACAAGAATCATGGTCGATTTCCAGGCTGAGTCGAGTACTTCCTGTTCCCTCAGCTCTACACGCTGGTCGATCATAGAAATCTTTGCTGTAAACGAGTCCATTGAATCGTCTGTCGAATCTTAGCGAGAGTTCGATTGAATTTCGATGACACGTGACCTCTCTGTCTGTGAAACAAGTTGTGGAAAAAACATTGTTTTTCGCTGTTAGTAAGAATATCTGAATATTCCTCGCCTATACTATATATGTATATAAAATGAAAGTGCAATAAAACATGTGATAATATTTTAATGTTGTAATAAAACATGTAATAATACACGTGTAATAAAACAGAATACAACTAACTTGTTATTGCTTGTGATTCCACTTGGAATATCTACAAAAAAACAAATAATCTTGTTAAAATAAATAAACAATTTACGAGTTTTGATCATTTGACACTCTGTAATACAATAGATGGATGTCACCGTCCAGCAAAAAGCTTTTGCTAATGGTCACCCATCTATTTAGTGACAGTTGTTTAACTTCGGTGGTCTAAGAATTTATGAGAAATATTTAACTGTTCCGCTCAATTGTTTTTATTATAGTTTTCGTAACTGATAATTGGCGATGGCCATGATAGCAACAGGACGACGATGACAGCGATGATGATGACTGTGACGATGATGATGATGATGGTGAAGATAATAATGATGGCGGTGGTGGTGGCAGTAGTGGTAGTGGCAGTGGTGTTGGTGGTTGTGGTGGTGGTGGTGGTGCTGACAGAGGTGGCAGTGGTGGTGGTAGTTGTGTTGATGATGACGAGGCTCCTACTGCTTATGTAGACAACAACAATGACTGCTTAGCTTGGTTTCATGTAATTTATTACAATTTACAAAGACCAGAAAAAGTTCTGCGTTTATAAGTTACATTTTTATCGAGAAATAATTGCAATTTTTTACAATTAACAGAGAATTTAAAAGTTACATTTTCACAGAGAATTTGTCACAATTTATTACAATTTACAGAGAATTTAAAGTTGCATTTTTACAGAGAATTTATTACAATTTATTACAATTTACAGAGAATTTAAAAGTAACATTTTCACTAAAGTATCTAGTAATAATTTCAACGTACATCGCATAATTCACATCCGGGGAACGATTAAACGAAGCACGAATCTTTACCTACCTCAGGTTGAAGTTCTTACCTGAATTAGTACAATGACCGTCAGTGACGTCATCGTTAAACGTTCCAGCTTCCCCATGATCAGGAGTAGCCAGTGGACAGTACAACAACTAATGCAGCAAGTAGTCCTAACGTAGATGCCTGTAGAAAAATGAATAAGCTGAGAAAAACTGTTATAGTCATGGAAATTGACAGTGATATAATGAGAATTTGCCGTTTCTTATGTCATAACCACTAATGTCAATGATCTCTGTTAATTTTATACTGACATTTTTGCAGAGAATACAATTAATACAATCAGGAGTAGCCAGTGGTCAGTACAGCAACTAATGCAGCAAGTAGCCCTAACGTAGCAACCTGTAGAAAAATGAATTAGCTGAGAAAAACTGCTGTAGTCATGGAAATTGACAGTGATATAATGAGAATTTGTGGTCTCTTATGTTATAACCACTAATGTCAATGATCTCTGTTAATTTTATACTGACATTTTTGCAGAGAATACAATTAGAGGGATGCGTGGCAGGTCACTGACTCTTCCCTGTGAGTAGAATTAATTAATTCGTCTTATACGATTTGCTCTACCTGCTGTAACAGCAGCAGATACGTCAACTCATCTGGCTCAATAAACAGTTAGTATTAAATCGTTGAATTTTTATAATTAATTTTTTAAATATCTCGTGGAACTATATTTCGCTTAGAATGTACTGATACGATGTTTCTACGTTTTTTTAGATCAATTAGTAAATTTAATCGATGAATGCAAACCTAATCAGACTGTTACCGTTCGTCCATAAATAATGGGTAAACAATGGGATAAACAATGGATGAATAGCTTTGTAAGAAAATTGAGAAAGCAGAAAGAAAGTACCTATAATAATTACCGAGCGAACAAATCCCCAGAAACGTGGCAGGCCTATGCTACAATCAGAAACAAATATAGCAATTCTATTAAAAAGGCCAAAATTGATTATCTTAATAAATTATGTGATAAACTAAACAACCACGAAACCAGTCCAACGACATGGTGGAACATTACTAAAAAAATTATAAAAATTCTAGTGAATTTGCTATCCCGCCTTTTGACGGGTACAAATTTATCTGAAACCGGTACTTCTGCAAAATGCGACATGTTTAACAATAATTACTTCGTAAACCAGACTAGATTAGGCACATCTGCAGCGTTTTTACTTAACTTCCTACTAAAAACTAAAGAACGTTTATCCTCTGTGCCCAGAACAAAATTCTCAAACTAATATATCATGTAAGGTATGACCATCCCACAAATATAATTTACTTGTCTGTTGAAACTGTTAAAGTGAAAGAAATATATGACATGTATTGTCTTCATTTCATGTATCAGTATCATAATTCACTACTTCTACCAGCTTTTCAGTCATACTTTAGTCCAGTTTCAAATCAACATGATCATTACACAAGATATTCAGTCGGAAACTATGTACTCCCACTTCCAAAAACAAATATAATGAAACAGTCATCAAAATATAATGCTATTAAAATATGGTCATCAATTCCGCGTGAAATGAAAACTCTTAATCGTTATCAATTTAAAAAGCATCAAACAATTACTTACTACAACGGTATAATTAACTTACAGTTTTACTCATCCTGATCTTAAGTTACTAAAAAACTTATTTTGTTCTAATGTACGTTATAACTGATGAAAACGCAATGTTAATTGTCAATTGTTTCTCTTCTTTGGAGGAGGACTCGAAAGCTCAATGCTCCTTCCTCCTCCCCACAGTAACTCGCATAGTTTTTTCAATGTAATATCAATTTGTATGTATGTTTGAGTTGCTGTGGAATAAATTAATAATTCAATTCTGTAACCGTAAATGAGATCGCGGTTAAGACACTTTTGGAAAAAACCAAAATAGGTAAAGCTACAGGAGCTGATCAGTAATCATGTGTTGAAATTTTGTTCTACCTTGTTAGCCAAACCCTTAACATGGCTTTTTAACATCTCATTACTGAGTGGCCATTTTCCATTTGTGTGGAAGCTCGTAAACGTATGCCCTACACACAAAACCGGAGATATACAAATCGTTTGTAATTATAAGCCCATATCGCTTTTGTCATGCACCTCAAAAATTCTAGAATGTATCGTATACAACGAACTGTACAATTATTTGGCTATTCAAAATAACTTTTTAACTGAGAAAAATTCAGGCTTTAAACCGGGTGACATCACAATTAACCAACTACTTTCTATACTGCATAAAATCTATCAAAATTTAGACAATGGAGGAGAACCTTGTTGCATATTCCTGGATATTATTAAGGCTTTCGTTAGAGTTTGCCACAAGGGCTTAATTTTCAAATTAAAACAGTATGGCATTGATGGCGCTAGTTTAAAATGGATTTCATGTTATCTCTGTGATACTTGACGACATTTTGTGTGATGTACAAACGGTGCATGCTGGAGTGCCTCGGGGATCTATTCTCTGACCCCTATTATTTTTAGTCTTCATTGACGACATCACGGAGAATATTCGCTTATATGCCGATGACACTTCATTATTTCATTCTTTTACTGACGAATCTGAATCTTCAGTACAGCGTTTGAATCCTCATCTTAAACAATAACAAAAATTGTCTACTCAATGGTTAGTTTCGTTTAATCCACACAAAACTGATGTTTTGATCTTTTCCCGTAAAGCAACACCTTGTAACTTTCCTCCTCCTTATATGTGTAACACTCTATGAAAAGAGAGTAAAGAGCATAAGCATCTGGGCATCGTGCTTGCGAGTGATCTAAGCTGGACACCTCATATCAGTAAAATTAAGGAAAACACAAACCGGAGTTTGAATAACTTATGATGCATAAGCCAATTCTTAGCGCGTGCGACATGTGAGAAACTTTTTAACAGCATCATCTTACCAGCAATTGAATATGGAAATGTAATTTGGTCCGGACGCCAAGACTACAATATGAAACTACTACAAAATGTACAGTTAAGTGCTGGCAGAATTTGTTCAGGTGCCATGCATAGATCATCGTCAGAACTTGTACTTAAAGATTGTGGTTTTACTTTGTTTGAAAAACCTTTTAAATTTTATCGTTTGTGTATGTTTTCTAAAATTGTTAATAATTTAGCTCCGTCTTATTTATACAGTATGTTGCCATTGCAAGTGAGAAACTTTACCGCGCAATGCTGAAAGTTACAGAAATTTTTTCTCTCACACGTTGGCTTTTAAAAAATCATTCTTTCTTTCGTCCATTGATTCATTGAATTAACTTCCCATATCTTTACGTGAAATAACATCTTTATCGAAACTTGAACTGAAAAAGTACTTTGATTTTCACAAACATCCAAATCATTTTTCGTACGGCAAACGTCCTAATTCGATTCACCACACTTGCACGCGCAGAGGATTTAGCCAGCTAAATTATGACCTGTCACTTAAAAATTGTAAAAATAATGATGGTTCTCTAGTATCACCTTACTGTTCTTGTAGTGCCTCTCTTGAAACACATGAACACTTTTTTCTACCAAGAAATAAAATGTTTAACAACCTTAATGCTTTATATGACAACAATAACATCACAAATTTGGCAGTTAGAAATATTTTAAATTTGTTACTACGCGGAGATGAAAATTTAAGTTACGTAGGTAATTGTAAGATATTTGATTGTTTACTTTGTGTACAGTTGTTTATAACCGAATCCAGACGTTTTAAATGATGATTACTGGAATTGATTAATTTATTTTTACTATATCCTATATAGCAAAGATGCATGTTTATTGTTTACTGATAAACCAGTTTAGTGCACAGGCTAAATATTTAACTATTTACCATTTATTGTTTGTATTTACTGACACCAAGTAACTATAATAACTTTGTAAATTTATTTATAATTTATATATATATATATATATTTATTTATTTATCTATCTATCTATTACCACTAACAGTTGTTAAATTTACTAAACGGGGTGTGCCCACGCCTAAGTTGTAAAAACGTTCTGGTATAAATTCCGTTTAAACTAAATTAACTATCTCGTACATAATACCGTAGTTATCTAATATTAATTATTTGGGCTATAAGAGCTTATAGACATCTCTAATGTGATGTGAGTCTCTGTTTGAAGTACAAGAAAACCCTCCGCTTACATAAATCTTAAAAATTCGCCTGGAAATTTTATACCGCTTACATACTGCCTTTTTGCATACGGGCTTGCGTCGACAGTAACGCTGTATAAAACGTGTAAATTTAAACCAAGTTAGGCACAGGCATTTTAATGGCATTTGAAACAAGTTTAGACAACATTGCATGAAGAAGAGTATTTGTAGCACACATGTCTCTAACTAAGTAAAATTTTAAATTACTGTTTCTTGTCGATAAGATTAAAATGCATTTTTGGTTAGTGAGTGATGCACCCTGGCCGGTGAGCCAACGACATTTTACTTACCATTTGGCGAAAACTTTTTAAATTATTAATAATTTTCTTTTCTAGTTAGACAAGTCTTTTAAGCAGGTAACAGAAATACTAGGTAATATAGATTTGCATGGAAAGTTTTTTGGGACATAATTTAACATTTCCTTTTCCTCTGATTTACGCTGTGCGTAGATGACGTGATGTAATGATGCGGTCGGAACAGTGTTGCGGGAGATTTAAAATAAAAACAAACAAAAAATCGTTTCAACGCGAGTACGATATGTGCATAAAATTGCTATAAAGTAATATAATTTTTTAAGGCAATTTCTCTGAAACCTACCTCACGTGCCCCTTTTCTTGTCCCTTAAATGGACGCGCCAAAGAATGTGTTTGTGAGAATAGATGTTTATTTTATGATAGCACTTATATATATTTTTATGACAGCACTTATAATATGATGAAATTAAAAGTGCTGTCTACCCTGGAGCTTTAGTAGGACAATAAGCTTGCAAGCGCAAGCTGTGCTTGTTTCGTATCATATAGTAGTTGGTACCACCATCATTAATTTTTCCAACTGAATCACTTAAGTGTGTAAGCGGCATACGCTTTCCATAATTATGAGAAATCCAGTTAAAAATAGATGTGTAGTTTCCGTTACTTTTGAAATTCAATTTCATCTCATTGCAAAAACTAAAAAGAGTTGATTTGTACAACAACTGAACAAAAACACATTAGCAGCAAAGAAAGCATTTTGCATACGTGAAAAGTAAATTGTAATTGGTTTCAAAATGACAACAGATTCAAACCTTTGTAGATGTAACGAATTTCTATAAAAATAGACTAACTTTTCTTTGCCAATTCCTTGAAAAATAGACCAACTTTTCTCTGCCAGTTTCTTGAAAAATAGACTAACTTTTCTCTGCCAGTTCCTTGAAAAAATAGACTAACTTTCTTTGCCAATTCCTTGAAAAATAGACCAACTTTTCTCTGCCAGTTTCTTGAACAATAGACTAACTTTTCTCTGCCAGTGCCTTGAAAAATAGACTAACTTCTCTCTGCCAATTTCTTGAAAAATTAATTAACTTTTCTCTGCCGGTTTCCTTGAAAAGAGATTTTTCTAACGTATCTTAAAACAATTTGAATTCAAGTTACAATTATATTATTACATCACCTTTATCACCTTAATCGAAGTCTTCAAACTTCGCTATGATCACAGATATTCAAGCAGAATTTATCAGAGTTGAACCTGGGTTACATACACAACACTTGCATCCCAGAGCTAAACGTCCTGCTTTCTCCTCCTTACTACGTATGATGACTCTTACCTGTCCACTACTCCAATAAATATCGCTGAATTAATGAATGCTAATAAGTCTGGAAACGCTGCAGCTGGTGCATATGTGGAAACTTGTGTTACATTTTACTACAAAGCGTTCCCAAGTTGCAACATAGGGCGGTCCAGTAAAATTGATTGCAAACACGCATAGAGTGAAAGTTATAGAAATGGTCATAAACGTTATTATACATAATATTATAATGCCTTTCTGGGAGAATTAGCTCCATTATTTCACGACTAGAGGATCGGTTTCAGACTGAAACAAACTTTTCCCATTGACAACCACAGACATTCACTAGACCGTCTCGCCAAGTGCTAGATCCCACAGTGCGTTGTGTCCAAATGCAGAAAAGATCAAAAATTTATCATCATAGCTGGCAGCAACTTCATCAAAATTTCATCATCATCATCATCATCATCACCAACATCGTCATCATCGTCGTCGTTGTCGTCGCCGCCGTCGTCATCATTATTATCATCATCATCATCATCATCATCATTATCATCATCATCATCATCACCACCATCACCATTATCATCATCAGCAGCATCATCGTCATCGCCATCATCATAGTCGTTGTCGTTATCATCAACATTATTATTATTATTATTATTATTATTATTATTATTATTATTATTATTATTATTATTATTATTATTATTATTATTATTATTATTATTATTATTATTATTATTATTATTATCATCATCATCATCATCATCATCATCATCAATATTGTCATCATCACCATCGTCATTAGTAGTGAGTCACTTAAACTAAAACTCGAGCTAAGCAAACAGACAGTATGGATATTAATGTATGTTTTTAAATTTCTTCACAGATCAAACCCAGAGATCAATGGCCAAATCTCCCGGTCACTGTACTCTACGCCTCCTGATTCATAACACTCCCTAGCGGTAGGGTGAATGAACCAACCTTACGTCTTTGTACAAAGTGACAGCTGTTGTTTCGCGGGCTTCTTGCGCTGTCACATTGGAATGTGATACCCTTGGAATTTGACATCCACAATCACAAGTCCAATAATCCCTGTGACATCTTGATGTGAACTTACACTTGTAGGCCTAACTGATGCTAAGCAGTTGTCATTACGTTTTACTGTGTAACTTTGCAAACGTAAAAATGAAGAATAGCTTACGTTTCACAACACAGTACACTAGCAAATTCTGATTATGTAATAATAATAATAATAATAATGACAATAATAATAATAATAATAATAATAATAATAATAATAATAATAATAATAATAATAATAATAATAATAATAATAATAATAATAATAATAATAATAATAATAATAATAATAATAATAATAATAATAATAATAATAATAAAAATAATAATAATAATAATAATGATAATAATAATAATAATAATGACAATAATAATAATAATAATAATAATAATAATAATAATAATAATAATAATAATGATAATAATAATAATAATAATGACAATAATAATAATAATAATAATAATAATAATGATGATGATGATGATGATGATGATGATGATGATGATGATGATAATAATAATAATAATATAACAAATCTAATTTATTCTCCATTTGAACAATACAATACAAGTACAATACAGGCTCTTTAGATTACGCATCAGCTGCTCAAAATTGTACAGAAACTGCAAAAAACATAGTGCATGTCAAAAGGGCGACAATACCGTCTGTCACTAACGTATTTTTGATGATAATCAACAAATTGATTGCTTATTGTTAATCTATTATTGATCAATTGTTGATCTATTATTAATTGCCATTATCATTAATTTTTTATAAGGCTTCTGATTTTGATTATGGTTGATCCTTTCTTTAACATTAGATGGAAGCACGTTCCAAGTTTGAATGACCACTGGCACTGAGTGAGTCACAGGACCATGTTTACCTGCCTCGTCAGGTACTGACCTAGTACCTTTACCTGGTTGCGTAGCTCCGTGGGACGAGCTAATTTTGCTGAAGGCATGTTTTTCAGTTTTTTAAAACATGTTGATGTCTCGAAAAAGAAACCACTTCATTGGCTACTTGGTCATTGGTCAGAGAGGTTATTGTGGCCTCTGCATGCCGTGCATTGTAGAACATCCCATTTGCTTCAGAAATTGAACGGTGGCCTTCGAACACTTCTTTATGGAGACTGAGTTCCAGTTTGTTTGCCTTTGTCCAGTGCAGAAGCGTCTTTGGAAATCAAACAACAATGTCGGTGACGTTGAACGACAATGTCAGTGACGTAGAACAACAATGTCAGTGACGTACAACAACAATGTCAGTGACGTAGAACTGGTAGTTTTGGCTGGGAGTATCCAGGAAGCCATCTTGAATACGCGGAAGGATACATAGTGGAAAACGTAGTAGGAAGGGTGGTCGAGTACGTGGTAGGAACATAACTGATGATATTCATTTCCTCGGACAGTACTGATTACACCAGCCATTATTAATAAGTCTGGCTAAGTTTTAGTAATAAAAAGTAGTAGCTACGTGATACGATAAATGAATTTAGTAGCAGTTACATCATATGTTAACTGTTTACAATAACTACCTAATTTTAGCTACAGACCACACCTAGTCACGTGGGTATCAGGATAGCCTGAATAAGGAGCCTCTGGGAGGTAATGTATAGCGCTGGATAGGCTACCATGTTAACACAACCTAATTCAGGTTGAACACAAATTGCGTAGAAGTAGTATAGATAGTTCATTTAAAGGAAGACAGGATGATTTTTCACATACTACCCCATTTTCAAGTCTGCTAAAAATGAGACATTTTAACACAATTAATACTGCAAAAGCGTTTCTGATAATTAAATAATATATTAAAAACTTAATTAACTTTTGGCGAGCCCAACTATTGATGACATCACAAACTAACATAATTTCAACAGCAAAAATATTCCACGAGCGTGTTGCACGTGGTTGTGAAAGTGAAAATTGAAGTACAGTGCTACTGTAAGATATTCAGTGTGTTCTACTAAAACTAGGCAAGTTTTAAGATAAAAATTCAAATTTCAAATTTACCGCTGTGCTCACGCATGAGCTGCCGAATGTGTGTAGTTCATAACAAACTAACACATCTGAACTGAGAAGTGCAGCACCTATTTCTTGTGCAATGCGTTTCCGAAATGCAGGCGCAGGCGCTAGTGCCCGTCTAACTAGCCAAAGGTGAAATGCATGTAACAGCGAAGAACTAGTGGCGCGAACGTGAAATTGTGTTTGTGTGGTAATATTTCTTTCACGTAAGTCGTTTTCAAAAAAAATAGCATGTTTCCGTTCAATGTTTTAAAAAGCAGATTGTTTTGACCTACAGTTTAAGATTGGGTCCAGTTTTGCTTTAATGTGTAGTTAGCAAATAATACTATGTACAGGCTTATTTAGAAAAAATGCACGTTTATTAATAAACCTGTTTGCAGAGGGCAGATTCAAGGTAAATAAGGTAAATAAGAATAAACAACCAGGTAAATAAGAATAAACAACCAGGTAAATAAGAATAAACAACGTGCCTCGAGATACTTGTATCAAGGCAGACATAAATCCTATTTGCTATTATACGGCTTGTCGCTGGTCATTTCCCGGTGCTGCCACCTATAGCCGAGTTGCGCGGATCAAGTCTCCAATCCCACTCACTGCAACTAAATGAATTCTACGCAAAAGTCAATACCTCTTTAATACTCGTGGAGCAAAGAAAGTTCTCGCTCAATTTTGCTCTTTCTAACCACTCTCGAAACTAAAAATGAGCTTAGATGATCATTCTCCCTGTTTTACTCATTGTGCAGTACAAAATGATGTTATATTTCCTGCATGGATTAGAAAGTCAGCAAAACTGTTTAGGTTGTAACTGTCCAAGAATGATGAACTTATATATATATATATATATATAATATATTATATATAATAATCTTTATTTGCCATTAAAATACATTAATAATCACTGATAAAAACTTTACAGAGATGATCAATCAGTGTTAGTTAATAAAAACTTACACTGCTAAAGGCAAATAAGACAGTGCAATCTAAACTACTGTGCAGTAATGGAAAGTAACGACAAATAAAATCAAGCGTATTTACAACTATGCACAAAAAATGAAAAAACTATGATTTAATTAATGTGGCCGTGGATATATAAATTCTGAATTAGTGTGTATGTTGTCGTGTTGGTGTGATTGTATTTCATATCTGGTTAATATTAGTGATTTTAATTCTGTTTTAAATGCTGATAGGGACTTGATTTGTTTAAGCTGTAATGGTAGAGAATTCCAAAGTAGAATTGCTTGTTTGATTACAGAGTTCGTTCCATAGTGGGTATTTGTCCTAATTTGTTTTAGATTGCTTGTTCTGTAATTAACGATAGGATTTGGAAAAAAGGTAAATCTGTTATTCTGGAATGGTTTGCTAATGTTCTTAATGTATTTAAATATAAAAAGCAGAGTAAAATGTTCTTTGTGTGCTTCAATGATTGGGAATTTTAAAGTTTTTCTCAGCTTAGTTGTTGAAGCTTTGAATTTTTGTCTACCTGCCTTACGTTTTTATGAGTACCCAGCTATCAATCTCAACGCATAGTTTTGAAGGAGATTTCATTTTAAGTAATTTTCTCTTTAGGTTTTTTGAAGTAGCGTACATCCATATAAGAAGTGTGGTAGAACTAATGTTTTATATATTAGTGTCTTAGTTTCCTTTGTTAAACCTCCTACATAAGATTAGTCTTGCTAGTGAACATAACAGTGCAAAGTTTGTTCACCTTTGATTCTGTGAGATACAATAGCCCTTTTGTCAAAGAATAACTTTCCCATTATCTTCAGAGAGCATCGAACTATTGAAACACGTGGAATAATCTGCCCGCGTGTTTTGATTAATGAGCAATTGTGCAACATCTCGAAATGGAAAGCCAATGCTGACTACGTGAGTGAAAAATTTCCTCTGCTTGACCGAATCTACACGTGTCTGTCTCAAATATTACAGATGCTATTGTTTCAAGTGAATAACGAAGTTCGTCGAGACGTGAGTGACCTTTATCAACCTCAATCACCTCAAATTCAAATTGAAAACGTGCATTTAGTTCCACATTCATGATATAAATGAAACAAATGAAATTGTATTTAATTATCACAATGGAAATAGGATGGCGAAAGACCATGAATGTCAACTAGTCGAACCATCCTTCAATGGATAAATGTTACTACTGGGAAGGCACTGTAACTATTTAACTCACCAATAGAAATGAAATTGTATTACGGTGAACCCCGTGACCCGAAAAAAACCATCCCTTATATTCGCTGTCCCTTATAGCCGAAGTTGAGTCAGACCGAGGGTGTATCTAGAGCTGTAATTTTCTGTACTTTTACCCATATGTTCATGGATTATTGATACACATTCAGTGCAAACGGTATGTAGGAAGCTCGTTCAGTGATGTGAGATGTGGGTGATCGCGGAAACCGATTTGTTCGAAGGCCGAGTTTGCGAAAAATCGAGGCTAAAAGTCGATCAATTTCGCTTTGATCATAAAGTCGCTTATATGTGAGATAATTTACCTGGGTTTCTTTTATTCTGAAGATATCGTCCCTTATAACCGAAAGTTCCTTATATCCGAGTACCTCATATACGAAGATTTTCACATAGGAAAAATGTTACGAAAATCGGGACCGGTGTTGGTGGTTCACTATAAGCGAGTGTCTTATACCCGAGGCTGACTGTAGTGCTGTTTTACTTTACCAACTTAATCTGGTTAAAATCCTCTAACCAACTTTAAAAATGATTTAAAGATGACTTACCTGATTTTCAATTCTTTATGTAGTAATAATTCCAGTATTGCTTTTAAAACTGCAAAAAGTGCAAAAAATACGTGTTATATGTTTGTGTTTTTTTTTAAAGTCACTTACGTCATCTTTCTCAATTATTAGTCAAAGAAAATTGAGTAATGCGTAATTCGAAGATCTCCCATACCACTCCATATTATTAACTTCTGCAGCGCTACTTACTCAAAACTCACAAAAGTTTTTGAAAATAGCAAGATTTTTTTGGAAACAAAAATTAGAAAATTCTCAGCCTTAGTTGAAACTGTATTTCTGTATAACTCTGAGCTCAGGACATTAAAAGCAAATCATAAAGCTGAAATCGATGCATTTAGATATTTAGATTTTGCACAGAAAGATTTAACACTTCATCATTGATCCTTAGAAATAAATCCACTTGGGGCATTGCAGCGTGTAGGGAGTCCTGGCATAGAGAGGTGAGCAGAATCATGTCCCTGGACGTATACGCACTACTTTATGAGCAACTCTGCCACTGCTTGTTACCTCAGAATAACACTGTTATAAGTAAGACGTCTATATTCATCGACAAAATTTGTTGTAAACAGTACAACATTTTTGGCTTGCACATAAGAGTGAAAATTTCCAAATCGTTTCATTGCAGAATATTGCAACTAGTATAGATGTTGTTCTTTTTCAACAACCTGAACAACAACCCCACCATTATCAATTAGTTACTTCACAATCACTTCATTGCATTCCCGACTGCCACGACTAATGGAGACTTTCCATCTTGATGGACCTTATTTACATCTCCATCATTATCAATTAGTAACTTCACAATCGCTTCATTGCATTCCAGACTGCCACGACTAGTGGAGACTTCCATCTTGATGGACCTTATTTACATCTCCACCATTATCAGTTAGTAACTTCACAATCGCTTCATTGCATTCCAGACTGCCACGACTAGTGGAGACTTCCATCTTGATGGACCTTATTTACATCTCCACCATTATCAATTAGTAACTTCACAACCGATTCATTGCATTCCAGACTGCCACGACTAGTGGAGACTTCCATCTTGATGGACCTTATTTACATCTCCACCATTATCAGTTACTAACTTCACAATCGCTTCATTGCATTCCAGACTGCCACGACTAGTGGAGACTTTTCATCTTGATGGACCTTATTTACATCTCCATCATTATCAATTAGTAACTTCACAATCGCTTCATTGCATTCCAGACTGCCACAACTAGTGGAGACTTCCATCTTGATGTACCTTCTTTACATCTCCATCATTATCAATTAGTAACTTCACAATCGCTTCATTGCATTCCAGACTGCCACGACTAGTGGAGACTTTCCATCTTGATGAACCTTCTTTACATCTCCATCATTATCAATTAGTAACTTCACAATCGCTTCATTGCATTCCAGACTGCCACAACTAGTGGAGACTTCCATCTTGATGTACCTTCTTTACATCTCCATCATTATCAATTAGTAACTTCACAATCGCTTCATTGCATTCCAGACTGCCACGACTAGTGGAGACTTTCCATCTTGATGAACCTTCTTTACATCTCCATCATTATCAATTAGTAACTTCAAAATCATTTTAGACCTGGTCATTTCAGCATAAACAAAATAGGAGTTTTTTTCTGAAATCGGCTTTATGAAAACATCACCCTTATTGATTAACAGTTTCAAGACACTTTGGTAAGATCGAAATACAGTAAGACATAATCTAGATTCGTATGCATGCATTGTGTTTTCATCTGTGTTTCCTGAACAGCAAAAGACAAGCGTCTATTAGTGACATCTTGGTGAGATATCAATTTGAAAGTAATTAACGATTTTAATGTTGGAGTTTCAAATTTGAGCCATAAACGAAAAGAACTGAAGCCAAGTGCAGATTCACATTTTCAAAACTGCACTGTAGTGGAGTGTATACATCATTAAAGTGTGCATTAACGCTAGCGACATTTTGAATAATTCTGCTAGTTTAGAATCTACATGATTGATACAAATTTGATCAAAGCTAATTATTTCATCAAATACAGATTAAAAATACCATAGAAAATTTTTAATCTTCTTTATGTGACTGTCTAATTTTGGTGATTGAGACTTTATCACGTTTTGGCAAAGCGACCTTTCCCTGTAAACAGTAAACGGCAAAAATAAACAAAGTTTGCATCTTTCGGATTATTATCTTTTAATTAGGAAGCAAAAATGTTTATCTACCTTTTAACCATAAACTTTGGTGATGGGAATAGACCGACAATTATATACGTATTTACATGTTTATGTATGTTGTGGAGATCGCTGTCATCTATTAGAATTACATAGAACACTGTAGAATGTTCCGTTAGAATAATCGTCTTACCGTGTGGAATGTTCTGGAGCATTAGTTCTGGAAGTTTCTTCAGCGCGCTGTATAAGGCACAGCAGGCCGCTGAGACGGGAGCACGCTGATTCACACGGACGCCACTTACACATTCTCTTGTATACTTACATTTTCAGATACACTTAAACGTTTTCCAGATTTTCACGTTTACTGTAAACATTTCGCGTTTCTTCATACTTTTGTGTTGTAGAATTCTCGCTTAATAAACTAGTTTAATTTAGGGAAGTGTTTTCTGGCTTTCACTACAAGCCTTCCGAGAGAAACACAACACATAATTCAACTTAAAACAAGAAATCTTTCTTGCAGGCTAAAGCTTTAAAATTGGTGATATAAAATTTGCTTGTTCTAGATCTAGAAGTTCATTTTGAGCAAACCAAACTTTCAAAAATGGTTATTCCTAAGAAAAAGAGAGCAATTTGGAATTTTCACTAGTTCAGTTTGCCTTGCCAAAAATCTACAATTTGCCACATTTGCAATACAAAAACCTTTGTTTTACTGGGTAGAAAACCTTTTGTGCGAACTTAATAATTTTTGAATAGTACTAACTTTAAATGTGTCCCACTGGTGTGCGCGCATCAAGCCCATCAACCTAGATGATGCACGGTACGGCCATCTGGCAAGGAAAGTAAAACGAAGACACTTTATACTGCCTTTATGCGCAAGATGTTTGCGTGGTTTGTCCAGTAGACTTCTGAAAATCCTGTAACATCTTCCTCTGGACCTGACCTCTGACCTGTATGTCTCAAACCATTTTTAACAGGGCGGGAAACTTCCACTCAACTTTCCTGTAAATTTTATTTATTTATTATTATTATTATCATCACATTCAGTACAATATAATGACATTAAGCACACAGTGACATCAAAATTATTACGTCATGCTGTATTAAATTCTTATGTTTCATTCGCTATCGTTATCATTAAAGAATAATTGTACTGCAGTGTCCTAGAGAAGCAAAGGCTTGTATAAGCCCACTGCCATGTGAACCCGATAAAAAAGAATGGATGTGTGAACAAAAAAAAAGAACTGGGAGAAAGGTTAGATCACACAGGAAGGGTAGAAGGATGTGTTAGTGGAAATGGTAGGAAATGCATTAGTACTTAAGCAGTAATGCCATTCTGTTATTTTTCTTCTATTGACCGCTTTCTCCATGATTTTACCCAGACATTCGCATTTTACCAGGACCGTCAATAAACAAAAGCCAACCAACAGTCGAACATGTTCTAAATATTTTCATACATTTTTTACACTCACAAATTCCCGTCTCATCATTACTTCTGGAATAAAACAGGGGTTTACCATTGATTTTAAGTGCATCCTTGCTTTTATCATTAACTCTGCCTCCTAGGAACTCATTCGTTTGCATGTTTTGCATAATATTAAATGCTTCGCAACAAATGATTTTGATTTGCATGTAAATGGTAATGATGATATTCTTGGTTTTTTATAATTATGATATTAGCTTAACATTATGGCATTTATATTTTGTTACGATTTTGCATAAATTTTTGTTTTACGTACTTTTAATACGTTCATAAAATACATGTTTTCTTGTGATTGAGTATACCAAGTTATTACTAAAATTCCTTACATTCGAGTTACATGCAAATTATGCTATATTTAGCATGCTACTTCAATCCATTTCTTTATTATTTCTGTTTTTTGCTCATTTAGAATGTGAAATTTCGTTTTTGGCGTTTTTCTTTTATGTTATATAGATGTAAACAAGTGCATAATTCAATATTTCATTATTTTTGATTAGCTATCGTCTGCATTGCATGCGAATTATTTATAACAGAACTGAGTTGGGGTGGCTGATACGATAACGCATGTTCTTCGCCACCCCTTCCCATTTGATTGGCTATTATAATTATGCTACTAAGCTTTAATCGATGTTGTATGTGGGAAAAACAATAAGTGATTTGATTCGTGAAACCCTCACACACCTGCATATCCTTGCACCATCCATACCTCTCTACACTTTTCCAAATAAATCTTCCAATGTATCTGACCTTTTTTTCAATATGCACATGTGAGCGGTATTACTTCGCAGTTGATTATAGTTATTGATGTGGTACTTATCTGATGCCTTGCTACCAACCCCTTTAAAATAGTGCAAAGTCTTAGAAATTTTCCCATGAGTTGGAATGTTCATACGAAAGAGGTAAATGGCTTTAAATTTGTTAACTTTGTTTAAGAGACACTGTAAATTAATTTTCTTGTGTTTTTTCTCGAAAATAAGCAAAAGTTAAATTATCGGTTTCCTAATAATTAATAAGTTGAAATGTTTTGAACGTAATTAATGTGCTTACGGATTATTTTCTACTTGCGCGGATGAATACAAAGCGTGGAGAACGAAAAGCAAGTTGCGTTTTCTGCCAAGGTTAAACTTTCTGTTATGAAATGTGTTCGTCATTTTGTTTGTCTACTAGTTTTAATAAACGAAATGAGGACAAAAAACAAACAAGGCATGTTTTTCCTTCAACATATAGGCCTACCAATGTTTCTACATTAAAAAAACCGTACGATTGTGTAAACATTAGTTCAGAATAAAGAGTGTGCCCTAAACACTGAAAACTACAATAGCTTTTGTTAAATTAAATAAGAATTACCAGGGATACTCAAATTTCGTTAAACGTTCAAAGCTACGCGTGGCTCAGTGAATCTACTAAGATTGGCAGCGGCGCCTTTTTGTCAGATTTGCATGGCCGACAAATAGAAGGCGACACCGTGATAACGGTAACTATGAACTGCAGTGTTACTTTCTGACGCCATATGATGTAGAGCCCATTTCTCGTGACATCATGCGTTTAAGCAGCACCATAACACTTCAAACGTGCTTGAAGCGAAGAGAAGATGCCCGCCATTACACAAACTGTGGCTAGTTTTTGACGTAAACAATAGCTGTGTTCCGTTGACATTAGTTAACTTTCTAAACTAATTATTCAAATATTGGAAACAATTGTTAATTTCTATAAGCAAGAAAATGTATATTAAAATGAGATTGAGTCTAAACAATCGTCCGCTTTTCCTTTAAATACCACCTAAAAAATCTCAATCATTCATTGCTTATATTACACAATGCCAGAAGATTACTTAGCACTCGTAATTCGCATATTTTCCATAACCATTTTACCTAATTTCTACTGCATTCTCGCATAAGATCTTCATTTCTTCGCGGTATCATTGACTAGCCGCTAGATGGTGGGCGTCATGCGCATGGCGGAGCTTTCGAAGAAAGTACTTGCGTTTGGCAGCAACCATACTGGTACGGTTAAACGAAGCACAAACATTTAAGGTAATTTAAATAAAAACTAGTGAGAAATAAAAACTAATTTGTAAGAAATTAATATTATTATTATTTCACTTGCACGGATGTGGTTACGTAAGAAACACATCTGTTTATAAATTACATCAGCCCTTGCTTTAATAATGTGAAATAACAATAAAATATTTTCTATTAAAACATTTTTTCTAACTCAGGCTAATCAAGCCAAAAGTTTGAAACAGGTTTCTTGCTCCCGAAATCACATTATCTGATTGTCTAGGTTTAATCCCATATCAGGTAAAAAAAGACTTCACGTACACAATACTTTTGTAGCTACAACAACACATGTACAATAACACTTGGTCACTACCTATTGCTAATATGCACGTAGTCTAAAATTATGCAGAGGAACTTAACTGTCTTGGGTAGGTCTACATAAATATGATAATGTGAGAATTTTAATTAGATATTCGAAACAGTACCTTAACTTTAAACAAGTTTCAGTTAAGCAAAATTTTAAATTTTACCAACACAAATTTTCAACACTGTCTGTTATCGGCAGTTAAATAAGTTCAGAAACACTTAGTATACAGAACAATACACTAGTATGAAGTTTTATGTCACACACGATGGCCACGTACATCAGGGACGAACACACGGAGGAGTGTCAGATCACCATTGTTCATTGTAACACAGTCACTAACGACGTGTTCAGACCAGCGAGTATTCTCGCCAAGTTACTCTCACGCGTGTTCAGACTAAAAAGCAAAACTTGATGCGAGTTACTCTCCTACACAAAGCACGAACAGATGCTCCCTTTTCTATTCGGTGTGAAAAATGTCGAGAGTAATTTCCCGATGCGTTCACACTGTACGATAAATCAACTCGCAGCATTTGTTGGAGATTTTGCAATTTTCTGCAAACAGTAACCTGCAAAACGGTTCACACTTGCCAGTTTGATGTCAGAGAGAAAACTCGCGTGTCTGAACGTGCAATAACAGCAACGTATGAAAATAAAATGAATGTTGGTAGAAATGGCACGCGGAAAATGGCACAAATTAAAAAATAGATAAAAATGGCACAGGAAAAATGTCACAAATGGAAAAGTGGGTAAAATGGCACAAATGAAAAAGTAGATAAAAAATGGCACAGAAAAAATGGTACACTTAGTGAAATGTGTGTTTAGGGCTAGGATTACTGTGGGGTAACTATTTTGATTATTTTAACCTCTGCCAAGGAAGTTATGATTCAACGCAGTTTGTTTGTTTGTCTGTGTATTTGGTTGTTTTTTGTCTGTTATGGGAGTAACCTTATCACTAACTAACAAGCAACAGCTTATGGATTTCCATGAAATTTTGCGAAGGGAGGCGGTGGGTATTGAGTTCCAAAATGGAAATCTTTTTGACAGTTTTTTTTTCACAAAACTTGACCAAACACCACCTAAAAAAACATCTGTGAAGCACTTCATGGAGGTCGCAGAGAGATGTTTGGATCTTTTTTGTTGTCCCGCTACAAGTTAGATCCCAGTTCCATTTCGATAAATTCCCGCTTGAAAAACCGTGTAATGCTGTCTATAACCTTTGCTTATTAATGTGTATAGCCTTGGTATGTAAATACATACATATCTGTCAGTCTGTTACCATTGACAAAATTAATTAAAAACGGTAGATAAAGACTATGTGGAACATTTGTGCATTACTGATTATAAAGCTACTTAATGCACAAATATTTCGTGACACTTTGCTAGTCTATGTAATACCAATACAGATACATTTTTGTATGTTTGCTTGTTTACCTTTGTGTTAATTTTTTTAATCAAAAGAATCAGATGAAATTAATTTTTTTTAATGAAAAGAATCGTATGAATAGGTTTAGGATTGTTCGGCTTTGGCAGAGATCTGATTCCTACTGAAATTATAGTTTTATTATAGATATTAATTGCAAAAAAATAACATATGTGCGAGTTTTCTGTTTGTGCCATTTTTACCGTGCCATTTTACCATGTCACTTTTTCCTGTGCCATTTTTACCATGTCACTTTTTCCTGTGCCATTTTTACCATGTCACTTTTTCCAGTGCCTTTTTTACCATGTTATTTTTTCCTGTGCCATTTTTACTTTGCACCAAACAAAATATCACTCAATGTAAAGTCGATTTTACTAAACAATAACATTTAATGACTGAATCACGTTGAACTGTTCGAGATGAGATTAAGATCACGATAAATATTTTTCAAATGCAAAAATCGAGATAAAAACAACAACACGCTGAAGTAACTATGACCTCCTACTCTGCAAATAATAAATAATAAAAAACGTTTTGCTTGTAAATCAAAGCAGAAAACAACACGATAGGCTCCCTGTGAAATTCGGGAAACACGTAAATACAATAGTACATTAACCGGGGTTTCAATAACAAAAATGAAACACCCAAAAATTACATAGCTCCAAATTTCAAACCAACTGCTTTAGTTTAGCAAAATAACTTGAAAATGGTTTGCAAATGCTAATCCTATAAGCATTTTCACGTTTCCAGCGTTTCATGATCATCGTGTAGACGTCATAGGTAAACTGAGCCAGACAACACATTTGTGTACACTTCACAACGCGTCGCAGCCCATGCTGTCGTAATAGTAACAGTTTTAACAGCTAGCTAGAACTTTACCTAGTTTGCTTTTTCTTGTTCATTAGAAAAATCCTACTAGAAAATCATTCTGCACACAGACTAATGCACAATTAAGTAAAGTCCACGAAAAACAAGTGAAGTTACTGAACTGATGTGGTAGACGGCTTTGCTTTACTCGCATATCATGTGACAGTTGTAGTCAAGATGCGTTGTTGTGTTACACTTACCACTTTGACCTACGGCAACTGCACATGCGCACAACGAAACTGTGAAAAGGATTATTAGAATTGCAGATTTTGTCACGTGCGAGTACTTATGGTCTTAGTTCAAGTGAGCAGAAAAACTATTACCTTATATTAGCCAGTGCACCTTTTTAATGCTTGTATCAAAAAATACTAACGTTATGTTCATATGCTCGTCAAATTCAGGTAGTAATCATTAATTAATGCCTAAGCATACAAAAATTCCGGGTCAGCGCTAATACAACAGCATATTTGCGGTCAAAGTGCAGTAATGTACGCATATCTAAGTAGTTACATAATTCGATAGCACAACGATAATCGGCCCTTAAAACCAAGTAGATTACTGAGTATAAATATTCAAAATATTACAAAATATAAGCCTTTAAAATACAAGTGTTTCCGAAATGTAGGAAGCACATATAAGACCAGATTTAAGACTATTGTTCAACAACAATTTCAGGCAATTTGAATGGATAGTTACATGAAATTAAATGATATGTGATTATATATAAATTGTGTGCTACACTCATAACTCGGATTGCCGGACAAAAGCGGGGAGACAATGGTCCAAAGTTGCCATTTATTTGTGTTTGCTGATAAATACTAAACTAATATAGTAGGCACCATGTATTAGACTCACAGTAATGAACAATCATTAGACCAATTGTCCCAAAACATGTAATATGGGCCACTCCTGTGCAATAGCATATAAAAACAGTCGGCAATTAACTCAAATAACTCCGCATAATTGATTCTACGTTCTTGACTATATAACTGATACTGATGAAACCACTCAAACGCGCTGATATACATAGTCATTACATGCTGCTTGGTCACACTGATGTAATGATGTAAACAAAGTGATGGCCCACCAAACAGTGGTCAGCTGTACGCGAGGCTCTTCAGCTGTCCAGATTTTGTCCGATCTTTCTGATGTCCCGTAAAAGCGAAGTCCGGCAGACCTAGATATGAGTGTACATGAAAAAACGCCCCGTCTTTCTGGCTTCACTACATTCTTCACTCGACGAGTTCCATCAGGTCATTTTCGTAAATAGCTATGGTGGCCATGATGGCTATTCCCGTTCCGATACCCAAGCTTTGGCAGACGAGTTGCAAGCACTTGCTCCAACCATACTGAGTGCCGCAGATACGTATTTCTGGGAGCTAAAACAAAAGAAATAAGATTGTGTTTATTAGGCGCAGACGATCGTTTCAACAGCAACTGTCATTAGCAATGCCAGAAATCAAACCAAAGCAAATAACCAGTACAACAGGAATGAGTATGACAAATTGCAAAAAAATCTGAAACAGGTCGGGGGTTTATGTGCCGCGGAGGCCCCCCATGGGGGTTCAAGGGGGGTAAAGCCTCCTTGGAGCCAGCGACAATTTGCAATTTCGTGACCATAGAGAGCCTCTAAGTGGACTTAAAATATCAATTACCTTGTTTCATGCATAATTTAAAACACCCAACTATCAACGATACATGATACCTAATTGTCTCAAAAACGCCCAAGTACTGGCCGCTTCTATGCAAAAGTATATAAAAAAACTGTCTGCAATTGACTCAAATAACTCCTCACAATTGATTCTATTTTATTATACATAGAGATATACACGTGGTTACACTGATGTACGTGATGTAAACAAAGTGACGGCCTGCCAACTAGCGGTCAGCTTGTGAAATAACGTACTGTGACCGTAAAAATTTTCTCAACAAATTTACGCGATTTACAAAAATGGCACTACTGGTCTTCCGAAAACTCGGAATTCCGGAAAATTTTCATCCCTGCAGTACATTTATCACACTACCAACCAAGGCACAAAGTATCATAGAACTGTCTGAATGCAAGTGAAAATAGCTAAGAATGACATTAATGATGAATTAAAAACTGTTCAGCCAATTCAGAAATTTAAAAGGAAGTACAAAGCAATGATTCTCAACAAGTACAGCACTTCCTAATTTTCCACACCTACTGCAGCAGTCATACCACAATCCTGGTACAGATCATGCAAAACAGGCATCATTGATAAATCTTTAGAGCTGATGTCAACATAGCACAATCTATTATCAATAGAAGAAAAATAACAGAATGGCGTTACTACTCAAGTACTAATGCATTTCCTACCATTTCCACTAACAGATTTTTTTGCCATTTCCAGTAACACATCCTTCTACCCTTGCTGTGTGATCTAACCTTTCTCCCAGTTCTTTTTTTTGTTCACTCATCCATTCTTTTTTATCGGGTTCACATGACAGTGGGCTTATACAAGTCTTTGCTTCTAGCCCACTGCAGTACAATTATTCTTTTATGATAATGATAGTGTATGAAACATAAGAATTTAATACAGTATGACATAATAATTTTGATGTCACTGTGTGCTTAATGTCATTATATTGTACTGAATGTGATAATAATAATAAATAAAAAAATAAGAAAGGTTTTAAAGAAAATGTAAAAAAACTGTAGCTTAGACATAATATTCAAGCAAAGTGTCTTAAGCTCTGTCAGTATCTTCTTCATATACAAGGGAACCTTATTAATAGCAGGACACGGTATCTTTAAAAAAATCTGGCCTATCATTTAGCAGATTTTTTCACACACATTTTGCACATGCTGTGGAGAATGACCCACCCGGGTGCCATGAGCACCTGCTACCCCACTGTGTGCAGCACAATATCAATCACTCTTACCATGTCGACAAACGAGATGTAAAGAAAGGTGCCCGCAGTGACGGCGAAGACCCACATGCTTGCCGACGTGATGTTCCCCAAGGCGACACCTATCAGCATGCCGAAGAAGCAGAGCACGGACGAGACGAGATTGTAAAACATGGCTTGTTTAATCGTCATACCGGTTTTAATTAACAACGCAAAGTCGCCTAACCAAAAAAAACACAACAGTTAATTTAACGTAGTAAGTAAATAAATCATTTATACAGATGAGCAATGTCTACCAGAAAGCAAATTCGAATCGAATTTCAGTATTTGGAACCCAAATCGAATTTGAATTGAGAACAAGTTTTTGAACCACCAGTAAAAATTAGTCTTACAAAGATCGTGCATATAACTCAATTTTGTTCTGCAGTAAAACCATTAATAATTTGTTTAATTATTGTGCACAGAAATTGCAGGTAGATTAAGCTAATTGCACAATGTTTCAGTCGTTTTAATGATAAAAAACGTATGTAGTTGAAGTGCTGGACTATTCGCACCTATAGTTTTAGGTTCAAACTAAAAAAAAAACTCGTTCGAACTGGAAAGTTCGATGCCTTCCCCTAATTGCATGCCATCTGGCGTAAACAATATGATACGCTGCGCCCCTGTTTCGGGAAATCACTTGTATATAAGCGAAGCCAGGTTTTTTTACTAGTTCCTGTTTAGTATAGTACTTCCTTGTTTCACAAAATATGATTGTAGTTTTTTCAACTCAGTAAAATTTATGTTTGATTTATCGATTTCGAGTTTACTCTTCGCCACCGCCATCTATCAGTAAAAATCAAAGATTTTTTAATGCTAATTTTTTTCTTCCATACTCAGTTTTTAACTTTACTTACTAACTTTGGTCAAATTACCCTGTTAATAAGACCCCATTTGAAACTACTACATATACAAATCCTAATTAGTTAATAATTGTATTGTTTTGTTTAGATTTTGATATCCAACTTTATTATTTTTTTGTTTTCAGTTCCATTTGGATAATTTGTATCATTTATACTGTTTTATTATTATTTTTTCTTATTTGTCTTTGTTATCTGCAGCATCACCGTTAATTTTTAATATACTAATCTATTTATAAAAGAGGGCAGGAGACTAGATGACCCTATTGTCCTTCCCTGCCCTGCTTCATGATTATAATTACTTAATATTTAAAATACTTTTGATGTTAAACTAATTGGAGAAAATAAATGTGCTTTCAGCTGAAAATAAAGTGTACATGCACAAGCATGTCAAAATTATGAATTCGGACAACGGACCTTGCGATTCACACAGTATTAATGTTTATGACCGGTTCGAAACTGCTGCATCACCTTGTAATGCAAAAATCAATAAAAACAGGTTCTGTGCTATTGTGCAAGACGCCTATTCAAAATGCATAAAATGGGCAGCCGATGCCGGCTATACTGTATTTGCCATCAGTGTGCATGCTTCATACATTCTGCTTCCATGGATTGTGCAAAGTTGGATACATATCCGTGCAAATCTATACCAAACAATGGTCAACAATGACACAGAAATTTGATTATAATGTTGTATTAAAGTTTAATTTGTAAAGAGCAACGTTATTTATCATAAATCAGCCACTTTGTTTAAAAGCAACAGGGATGAGAACGCATAAGTAGGATAACGGGGTTGAGGGGCAAACCCCCTCTGAATCAGCAACAAATTGCAATAATAGAGAGCCTCTAAGTGGACTTAAAATATCAATTACCTTGTCTCGTGCATAATTTAAAATACCCAACTATCAAGGATACATGATACATATTGCAAAGCTTCAAAAAATTAACAAATTTTATTTGGCATATATTTTGTTGCCTATATTTCATAAATTATAAAATTAAACTTGGTTTTATTCAAATTACGCTGTGGTATTTCGGTTGCTTGTGTCTGGAGGCCTCAAAGCTTCACATTTGTCAGCAACGAAGATATGCCGCAGTGCCGTAAAAGACATGCTACAAATCATACAGATTATCAAATAAACGATATTTACGCTTTATTTGCACTATTGTAGCCACTATTTGGACACTACCGGTCTTCCAAAAACTCGGAATTCCGCGTATCCGCAGAAAATTCTCATCGCTGAAGCAAGTTAATGCCTTGAACGATCATTGAAACTCACCCAGTTCATGCGGCAGCTCATGACAGAAAACAGCAATGGCAGTGCTTAATCCACCAGCTATGCTATTTACAAATGCTGCACCTAGAAAAAAAATTTGTTTGCAAAACCTCTTGTTATCTCATTAAACTTATGTGTTTTTTAAAGAACCCTAGCGAGGAGCTAAAGCATCACTCATTCTTGCATTAGCGACTACACTCATAGACCTCGCTTTTAAGGATATCGGAAGAATTGGACAACATGTCCACTGTCAGCCTCAAGTACACTCTATCTTAAGGAGAAATTCCGCTTAAAAGACTAAATGACCTTCATTTCTCCTTGGCTGATTGGTTGTTTTTTTCCTGAAACTCCGTACAGCAGACACTTCTATTTAGGCTGTAGCAAGCAGGCGATGAAAAAAGTAGTGTGTACGATCAACGCCAGATTAAGCTACTCAATAGGCTAAGTGGGAGGGTGTGAAAATGGTGTGTTTTTCTTAATTTTATCCAATTAAATCACTTATAAATGTCTAGACAAATAGCATGAGTGGATAGAAGGGATTCTCCAGAATAGAACGGTACCTAATTTGTAGAAATTTGGTTATGTCTGCGCTCACACAGTAGCAGAAAAGTCATAGGTCTTAAAAAATCCTATTTTGAATGGTTCGGACTCGAACGAGTAAAAAAAGCTAGCTAGACAAGCAACATTTGCAGCAAAAACAACAAGCAAACAGGCTTACCAATCGCAATGCCATCGCACAGGTTATGCAGTCCGTCACCCATTATCACCATGACAGCAATCGACGGCATCGAATGTGGACCTTTGTCGCCGCTAAGGTGGTTGGGACCGTGACTATGGCCGTAGCTAATGCCGTGGCTGTGACCGGACGAATGACCGCGGCCGTATCCGTGGCTGTGACCTGAGGAGCTGTGGCCATGTTCATGGACATGAGCAGCATCGCCATGATCAAATCTACTGTAAAAGGAAAAAGCAAAAATGCAATGAAATCAAGTGAGAAACATACCTAAAAATCTTCTATGAAACCAGCTGCATTTAAAGTACAGGACAAGTGATTTAGCATGTATATAAACGAAAGGATGAGTGATTTAGCATGCATTTAAAGGAAAGGACAAGTGATTTAGCATGTATTTAAAGGAAAGAAGAAGTGATTCAGCATGCATTTAAAGGAAAAGAAAAGCGATTTAGCATGTATTTAAATGAAAGGACAAGTGATTTAGCATGCATTTAAAGGAAAGGACAGGTGATTTAGCATGTATTTAAATGAAAGGACGAGTGATTTAGCATGCATTTAAAGGAGAGGACAGGTGATTTAGCACGTATTTAAAGGAAAGGACAAGTCATTTAGCATGCATTTAAAGTAGAGGACAAGTGATTTAGCATGTATTTAAAGGAAAGGACAAGTGATTTAGCATACATTTAAAGTAGAGGACAAGTGATTTAGCATGCATTTAAAGGAAAGGCCAAGTCATTTAGCATGTATTTAAAGTAAAGGACAAGTGATTTAGCATGCATTTAAAGGAAAGGACAAGTCATTTAGCATGTACTTAAAGGGAAGTACAAGTCACTTAGCATGCATGTAAAGGAAAGGAAATTTAAATTATAAAGAATTTTAATTCATTTAAATTACAAAGAATTTTCTTTTTCAATTACATAACTTTTTCTCAAACAGTTAGGCATAATGCTAAGTAATATAACTGTGTATGGAAAGTTTTTTCGGGACATAGTTTAACAATTCCTTTTCTTCTCCTTTGACTTTTTTACAATAAATAGGTTTTAAATTTTCCAAGCTTCAGAAGTCTCGTATCTTTGTTTGCCAGACCTCGCTTTCACAGATATCGGAAGAATCACACAAATCTGCACCGTTAAAAAGACCCGCCTACTACGGACACAGTCCATTGTTTCACAAGCAGGCCGCTAGTTGGCGGGCCATCACTTTGTTTACATCATTACAGTGTAACCACGTTTATATCTCTATGTACGAAAATATAGAATCAATTATGCAGAGTTATTTGTGTCAATTGCCGACAGTTTCGATGTACTTTCCAAAGGAACAAGTACTAGACGTTTTTGAGACAATTAGGCAATTTATTCAGCATTACCACGAGCCTACTACATGGCACCTACTGTATTAGCTCAGCATCAGTAAATACGGACAATCGGCAAATTCGGACCGACGTCTCCCCGCTTTTGCCCAGCAAACTGAGGTATGCCTGTACAACAAAGTCATTTAAAGAAAATTGGAATTAGGCAGCACAGAAGAGAAAACCAACCTCCGATCATTGCTACGATTACGTGACTTCCCATTTGCCATTCCAGGGGAAGTCAGTCTGTCTTTGGCCTGTTCTTCTAGTCCATATAGTTTAAGTTCAGTACTTGGACATGGTTTGGTACCTGATCCTTGCAGTTCAAATGACCTGTCCTCTGTAAGAAAAAAATTGTGTTAATTTTTGCTTGCAGTGTTCCCTCACTTATCGCGGGTGTTCCGCTCCAGGCTCAGCTATGCACTAAGTAAATTTCCGCAAAGTAGGGACGCTATACTTATTTAATACTTACACATTTGGGTGGCATCGTAGGGCTGAATAAATTCACTCTCTAATGAAAACTTCGCAAATAGCATACAAGAAAACAAATTGCAAGATAACTGAGCCAATCAGCGACTGGGATATAGAGCAACATTCTCTGGTTGGTCACTTTCCATCAATCAACCAATCGTGTTTTGGGTACAAAAATATCACGTCGGCAACTCAAGCGGGTGCAAGTACTACATTTCATTTTTGGTGTGTATTCATCCGCCGAATAAATACATTATTTACTGTAAATGGTAATTTGTTATGATTTATAATATTCTTTGAAAACCAGCAAACAGCGAGTCTCCGCGATAAACGAACCGCGAAGTAGCGAGGGAACACTGTACTCTAACAACGTGATAAGATTCGTTGAAACTCCATTAAGTGAAACAATTGGCGGAAAATCTGCTCTAAACTGTCTGGCTTCAATGTTGGCCCTTGTTTGTTTAGATCGTATGTTTAAACAATATCTTCATGCATGTGTAATCATGAGTTTAGTTTAAGATATGTTAACCCTGTATAGAAAGTGAGAAGTGCGACCTCTTAACGGTCACCAATTTTATCAGCAGGTATCATAAAAAGCTGGTTCATTTTTTCTGTCAAAATATAGGCATGTACATATATACATATATATCGAACGAGTTTTTCTTATTTCGAATTCGCTTCGAACCTAAAGTTATAAATTGAATAATTCAACACGTCAGCCACACACTGTCCTTATCATTAAAATGTTTGAAACTTAATGCAATTAGTACAACGTAGCTGTGATTTCTCTGCACTATTCTTAAATACATTATTAGTGATGTTACTGCAGAACAAAATTGAATAATATGCATAACCTCTGTAAGGCTTGCTTATCATTGCTTGAATAAACAACTGTCCACTGAGTTACCAAGGATCCTGTCAACTGCGCCAATATTTGTTGTGTTTTGTTTCCCTCGGAAGGCTCGTAGAGAAAACCAGAAAACACGTCATCAAATTAAACTAGTTTATTAAGCGAGAATTCTACAACACAAAAGTATGAAGGAATGTGAAATGTTTACAGTAAACGTAAAAATCTGGAAAACGTTTGTGTATTTGAAAATACAAGTATACTAGAGAATGAGTAGGTGGCGTCCTTGTGAATCTGTGTGTGTCTCGCTCAGCGGCCTGCTTCGCCTTATATAGGAAGCCCGAGAAGCTTCTAGACGTTTCTTTCTAGAACATTCTACACGGTAAGATGATGATTCTACAATGTTCCATTTAATTCTAATAGATGCCAGCGATCTCCACAACAAGGCTGCTTTTTATTGGAGGTTCGAAAATTTGTTTGAAAGTCTCTCAAACATAGTTCGAATTCGAAATGCTGAAATTTGGTTCGATTCGATTTCGAAAATCACAAATTAGATTCGTTTCAAATTCGCTTTCTCATAGAAAATACTCAGCCTTAATCAGCACACAACCAGGATGGACTATCTAACCTTAAAGCCGTTTTGCATTAAAACTCGGAAAAAAACGAATGAAAATGGAAAATTTTCCTATAAGAATGAGTGAATGTTGCGATCTCCCGATGACGAATGAATTTAAACAATTTGACTGTCGACAAAAACGAGTGTTTGCTGAAATTATGATCTATAGTAGAACTGACCAGTGTTAAAGTAGACGTTTAATATGACTATGCGATAAACTTTCAATGAAAAAAACTTACGTTCGCAATGATGAATGCTAGAAACTTCTTCTCGCGAAGCGGAGTGATGGTGACACAGCTTGGAGCCAACTAACTCTGACGTAACGTCATTATCATCACCATCTGTAACTGTCTTCTCTACCTGTAATGGCATGCACGTGGCATCAAAAACAGAAAAAAGAAAATTTATCATTAAAGGAAAACCGGACGATTGTGTAAACACGGGTTCAGAATGAAGAATGCTCTAAAATATGGAAAACTACAACAGCATTTTTTAAATCAAAGCTTAGTTTTTATAATAATTACCCTGGATATTCAAATTTCGTTAAAGTTTCAAAGCTACGCGCGGCTCAGTGAATCTACTTGTTGTCTTTTTTGTCAGCGCCTTTTTGTCACATTCGCATGGCCTATACAAATTACTGTATCTATAAGATTAAAAATAAGTTTTTGGCTAGTGAGTGGCGCACCCTGGCGGGTGAGTCAGTGACATTTTGCCAATTGGCACAATCATTTTAAATTATTATTTCTAGTTACAAAAGTCTTTCCAGCAGGTAAACGAAATGTTTAGTAATACAGATTTACATGGAAAGTTTTTTGGGACATAATTTAACATTCCTTTTCTTTCCCTGATTTACGTTTGCGCATATGACCTCGCGTAATGGCGTGGTCGGAACAGTATTGTGGGAGATTTAAAATAAAAACATACCAAAAATTCCTTTTGACGGTATTACAATATAAAATTACTGTAAAGTAATATCATTTTTAAGTGATTTTTTGAAGCCGACTCTTTTCTTTAACAAGCAATTTATTTTCTCAAAATGTGCAGTAAGTTCTGCTTATCAGCTCCCCATTTAGCGACGTTTCGTTTTAACGACTATTTTTTTACTCCGTTTAAGTCGAATTGTTATTCTATTAACCCTTTCATACCCGTTGTATCCCGTGGGATACGAGAATATTTTGTGCCTTTAAAATTAATAAAATTTTAAAACTGACAGTTATTTGATCTGCTAATAGTTATTTTGATTTAAGCCAATAACAATAGACTAAAATGGTGATAAAATGGCAAACTAGAAAATCTACATAGCATAAAAAACTGCGCAAGGTACAGTACTTTAGAGATGACTTTGTACAGATCAGCATAGCATGCATACTAAATGTCTTAAATACTTTAAAAAATTATCAACAGTTGCAAAATGACACATTTTATGCTTCCATTGAATCCCAATGTACCCGTGGGATACAGGCTATATTTAGCACGCGGGCACAGAAAAAAGTAGAAAAAAATTATTATTATGTGTAAACAAGATGGACATACTGAACAAAAGTACTGAGCCAAAAAATTCTCTCTTATTAAAAAAATAATTTGGGACTGAAAGGGTTAATAAAATTTTTACCTAACTTGATGCATTAAAACAGTACTTATTGCATTATTCTGTTCTAAAAATGCACTTTCAGTTTTTTAACTTTACTCACTGACCTTGGTCAAATTCCCCCGGTTAATAAGACCCCATTTGATACTACTATATATAATAATCCTTATTAATGAATAATTGTATTGCTTTGTTTAGATTTTGGTACCCAGCTTTATTATTTTTTTTGTTTTCAGATCTTTTTGGATAATTTGCATCATTTATACTGTTTTTATTTGTATTTTTTTCTTACTTGTTTTTGTTGTCTGCAGCATCACCGTTAATTTTTAATATACTAATCTATCTATAAGAAAGGGCAGGAGACTAGATGACCCTATGGTCCTTCCTGCCCTGGTCCATGATTATAATTACTTAATATTTAAAAAACTTTTGATGTTAAACTAATTGGAGAAAATAAATGTTCTCTGTCTATGTCTATGTCTAGTAATGTAAACAGTCTAATTAATATACATGTTTTTGCTTCCGGACTGACTACTGACACTACTAGCTGTTTCTGTATCAAGTATCATGTGTACAGCAAGCAATTTTGTCTGCAACGTATGCAGTAGCACCCAAACCGAGTTTCCAAATAAAATACCCAAGGTCACCCCCGGGGCTTGGTTTTGACTCTGCTGTGTTTATTGTTTAACTGCTGCCTAGGCTTTAGACGTTTAGAGAAAGGAAAGAGAACCCATTATAGCTAGGTGTTGGTAAGTCAGAGATATAGGTGGTTTCACACAAGCAGGAAGACATTAATCAGTAGAAACATGAATAAAACTCATAGAATGCTTAACTTGCATGATTTAAGCAGTATTGATTTTTGTCTCTGAAACGTATGTCAATTCTTTTACATTACTTTTTATGAAAGTCTTAGCTTCACTTAAGGACACTTTGCTCAAAGTCACAATTGTTGGAACGCATTGCCGTCAAGAAATATTGATTTTTGTCTCTGGAACGTATGTCAATTCTTTTACATTACTCTTTATGAAAGTCTTAGCTTCACTTAACGACACTTTGCTTAACGTCACAATTGTTGGAACGCATTGCTGTCAAGCAGTATTGATTTTTGTCTCTGCAACGTATGTCAGTTCTTTTACATTACTCTTTATGAAAGTCTTAGCTTCATTTAACAATGTTTTGCTTAATGTTGCATGTTGTTGGAATACATTAGTGTCAAGCAGTATTGATTTTTGTCTCTGGAACATATGTCAATTCTTTTACATTACTCTTTATGAAAGTCTTAGCTTCACTTAACGGCGTTTTGCTTAATGTTGCATGTTGTTGGAGTTAGCGAGGACTTACTGTATAAGAAAATGGCGGAACTGCAAATGGAAAACAGTAAAATGATCATCACCTCATACAGTTTGTTTTTGTTCTGTTTTTCCTGTCGATGACCGGAGTAAATCTGCAACATTTGCTCGATGACGAAAAAAGCAAATATGCCACCGAGGGCAGCCGTGCCCTTCCACACAAAATCAAATTCACTGCGGAAGACTCTGTGTTCATCCACGTAACCTCCTGAGCGCGTGTGAATACCAAGAGCCTGAAAAAAGAGGTGCTCCAAATGTTCACTTCTGCACAACCACATGACAAAAATCAGTCCGTAACTAACAACTGTAGCCGCAGCCACAGCTAGATTTTGACCTTTTACGACCCCTAGGCTAATGAAATGATGTGACCCCCTCAGACGGACCCACAATCTAATTTCCATGCACTTGTCTAGAGTTGTTTTTACTTGTGATAGATTTTAGCAAAGTTTTCATACCGGGTCTCCATATTTTAGATTGGACTTCCAAGCCCTTGTCTCAAATAAAAGCCTTAAACAAGGGCCGTTTGTCTTAAATAAAAAGCCTCAAATAAGGGCCTTTTGTCTGAAATAAAAAGCCTCAAACAAGGGCCTTTTGTCTCAAATAAAAGTCTCATACAAGACCCCTTTGTCTCAAATAAAAGGTCCCAAACAAGGGCCCATTGTCTCAAATAAAAGTTCTCAAACATGGGCCCATTGTCTGAAATAAAAGGTCTCAAATAAAAGGCCTCAAACAAGCACCCTTGTCTCAAATGAAAGCCTCAAACAAGAGCCCTTTGTCTCAAATAAAAGCCTCAAACAAGGGCTCTTTGTCTCAAACAAAAGGCCTCAAACAATGACCCTTTGTCTCAAATAAAAGGCCTCAAACAAGGACCCTTTGCCTCAAGTAAAAGCCTCAAACAAGGGCCCTTTGTTTCAAATAAAGAGCCTCAAGCAAGGACCCTTCATCTCAAATAAAAGCCTCAAACAAGGGCCATTTATCTCAAATAAAGGGCCTCAAGCAAGGACCCTTCGTCTCAAATAAAAGCCTCAAACAAGGGCCCTTTGTCTCAAATAAAGGGCTGCACGCAAGGACCCTTCATCTCAAATAAAAGCCTCAAACAAGGGCCATTTATCTCAAATAAACGGCCTCAAGCAAGGACCCTTCGTCTCAAATAAAAGGTCTCAAACAAGGGTCCTTTGCCTTAAACAAAAGGCCTCAAATAGGGGTCCTTTATCTCAAATTAGGAGCAACTTTAAAATTATGTTTCAGGCTTCCTGACCTCTGCTAAAGTCAGCAGTGCAAAGTATGGAGCCCCAAGCTTGGGGAGCCCCAGGTAATCCAACCCTAGCCGCCACCCTGTCACGAATCTTACAAAACTGCAACAAAGTGGTTATGAACCATTCTTTGCGACGCCAGGTTTAAAAGGTTACATCAAACACCAAATTGCCATGTGCGAACTTTTTGTACATTTTAATACAAAATTTGGGACTTTCTTTTATTGCATGGAAATACTGGAATTCTTTTCTTCACAAAACACTTGAAGACTTTCAAAATTATTACGATGAATTCGAACTGTTGTAAACTTGAGTACATGTTTTTCTACTATAATTTCTTTCCTTGCGCACGATTTGCACGTTTTGAGTGAAAATTTTTAATAATTTTATTTGTGTCATCTTCTTAAGCACGGAATTGCAAATATGACGACAGGCTATAATGTACAGCATCATAAACAGTTTTGCCTGTACATGCGCATTATAAAATCAACTTTATTATTATTATTATTATCAAAACAGTTTTTTAACTACATTTTCGATCTATTGGAAGATAATTCATTTGCGGCTTTATTTTCAACTAAATGTGATATCTTGTTGGTTATGCTGGTTGCTACGGACTTTGCAAGAACACGTTGAAGTTATGTTTAAGTTCAGTAGATGGCTCTTCCTGACGAAGATATGGGCTTGGCAACAGAGAAAACCCAAAGCAAAATGGTTGCTTCCACAAGCTGCTATCAGAGTTTGAAAATACAAGTTAGCCATTGTTTTTTGCTACAAAACACTTAGCAACCGTACAAATGTTGGTTGGTACGAACTTTATAAGAACACACAACTCAAGAAGTGCTCTGAACAAGTAATTAGTTCTTGAGTATTCCACGGGGGCGCTATTACACTTTCGCACCGCCTAGCTTTTTCTAGGTTATTACTCGTTTTTAGGCTCGTACGTCATCATTCTATTATTCTTACGTCATCAGTGAATGTTTCTGCTAATCTAATTGTAATTTAATCATATATTTAGGTATAATTACCAATAATTACGCTGTATTGACAGTTCTACACAGTATCGCCATCTTGTTTGTGTGTGTAGTCACGTGACGAATTTCGTACTAGCTTATGCATTATCAGGGCCTAGCTTAAAAGGCACGTGACACACTTTCATCTTAATTGCATTTACGATTTAAAGAAAAAACCTTTACTTTTATAATCTAATATGTGGGAACACTGTAATATGATACAAACTCCCGTGGCTGCAACCATAATAATCATAAATTATGCAAAAAAACTAAAAATACAGGTTAAGGGCCATCACTGCACGAGAGCGATTGCGCATTAGTGGTGTAAACATGGTTATTCACGTGGAGCTTTTTGCGTATTGACGGCGGTAAGTAACGTATGATTTTAATCTGATTTTAATCTGGAATTATGAAGCCTAAAAACCTATATTATTATGGGAATAGGGTGTATATTATGCCTGTTGGTCTGCTTTCTGGCCTGCAGGCGTGAAAATAACCAATAGGCCAGGAAAAGCTAGGCAGTGCGAAAGTGTAATAGCGCCCTCCACGGGTCATTTGTAGCTTGCCATCTTGTGTACATAATAATATTCATATTATTAAATTCTTTTCTGTAATGATTGTTGTGGATACATTTAATAAAGAAATAATAATAAATAACATTGAAGTTATGTTTAAATCCAGTAGATGGTTCTTCCTGACGAAGATCTGATCTTGGCAACAGAAAAAAACAGAAGCAAAATGACTGCTTCCACGAGCTACTATCAGAGTTTGAAAATACAAGTTTTTTACAACTGCAGTACTAGTTTTTAGCCAGAGAAGTGAGTATGGGGTTATAAAATTAATTTTTTAGTATTTTTTTAAACATTTTCTGATAATTTGATGGCAGAATACAAAAGTTCAATATATTTAGCATTTGTTTTTATAAAAAAACAAAAAATTGGCATTTATCCAATTTTTGGTGCATTCTACTTTGAAGCAGCATAACGTAGTTTTAACTATGCCGACTTATGGACGGTTTGGGTTTGCAAGTACACAAAAAAATGTGTAATTTTTCACATTCAAATTTCAAACTTACCGCTGTGGTCACGTGTGAGCTGTCGAACGTGTGCAGTATGTTACAAGAGAATATCTCTGAACAGAGAAGAACAGCATCTGCTTTTTGTACATACGCGTTTCCGAAATGCTGGCGTTGCTGCCCATTCAAATTAGCGAATGGCGAAGTGCATGTAACAGTGAACAACTAGTGGCACGAAGGCAAAATTGTGTCTGTGTGGTAATAATTCTTTCACGTAAACCCATCTTTAAAAATAGTACGCTTTCTTTCAACATTTTAAAGAGTAAATTGTTTTGATCTACAGTGTAAGATTGGGTCCATTTTTATTTTAAAACAAATTACTTTATATCAAAACAACAAACATACGTGAGGTAGTAGATGAAGAAGCGCATCTCCAGACAACGAACCAACTGCAAGTGCGACTAGAAACTGCAGAAGATGATTGTAGAATGCCCTGTGTAGTACCGGCACTATGGCGACACCTAGCAGTCCACACAGCGATATCACTAACACAGCTAGAGCGGCAAATCCCCATACTGAAACGAAAATGAAATGCAGTCAAATTGGCAACCCAACGGCATTGTGCCCAAACTTCACACGTATTTAACTACATAAAACTAAGCTAAAAAGTAACCAAAACCCCGTGAAACATTTAACCAGTAGGGGTGAGCATCGAACGAACAATATTGAACATTCAAATTTGATTTCAACGAATTTTCTATGTTAGAATTCAGCACTTCAACTGCATACATTCTTTATCATTAAAATGTTAGAAACAGCAAGCAATTGGCACAATTTATCTGCAGTTTCTGTGCAAAATTTTCAACAAACTAATAGTGGTTTTACTGCAGAACAAAATCAAGTAATATGCACAATCTTTGTAAGATCACTTTTTACTAGCAGTTCAAAAAGTTGTTAAAAAATCTTTCAAACTCAATCCGAATTCGATTTGGGTTCCAAATACTGAAATTCAATTCAATTTGAATTTGCTTTCTGGTAGAGAACGCTCACCCCTATTAAACAATAGTTAGAGGCAGCAGGATAAATTTTGCGCTTTTAGAATAGAAAAAACATAAAAATCGTTATACTCAACAGTAAAGGTGAAAAAAATACGAGGAATTTCATAAATCAAAAGGAATTGGTTAATGGCGGTTCGTTTCTGACAGAATGTCATGCAACGTAAAAATAATACAGCCCCGGGGGACCATCACGTAACAAAAAAACCAAAGAATAATATCGTGTTTACTCACTAAAAAACAAACTCATATAAAATTATGTCATAGATAATAATCCTTTTCACAGTTTCCTTGTGCTCAAAGTTGCTGTAGGTCAAAGTAGTAAGTGTAACATAGCAAACCATTTTAACCGTCACGTGACATGTGGGTAAAGCAAAGCCCTTTACCACGTCAGTTCAGTAACTTCAATTGTTTTACATGGACTTTACTTAATTATGCATTACTCCACGCATGAGGGATTTACTAGCATGAACTAGGTAAGGTTCTAGCTAGCTGTTAAAACTGTTACTATTACGACAGCATGGGCTGTGAGGCGTTGTCTGGTACACTTAGCCTTTGACGTTTTCACGATCATCGTCAATCGCTGAAACTATGAAAAGGCTTACTGCTTCTAACTTAGCTTACCGGATATAGGAATGTCGGCAATTGAGTCACCGGTAATCTCATGATGCCTGTGGACGTCTTTCCCTGTTTCTCGACATTTAGCTACATCAATTTCGTAGATGAGCACCGGGCACAGGTGGATGAAGCTGTGCTCGGAAATGCCCTCAGAGGAATGAATGTGTGCAGCAGACAGTAGCTCATCCGCTGAAAGACACTGAAAAGAGATTTCAGAACTGTTCAGTGTTTTTTGTCTTCTTTGTGTCTTTATTAATTTTGTATTTTTATTTTGGCAGTGTGTCAGGTGAGGCAACTGGAAATTGGTCATTAGGAGTAATAAGACGCTTAATTAAAGCAAAACAGGACAAATTTTCATATCCTATCCCATTTTGAAATATGAGAATGACAAATTGCAAAAAACTCTGAAACAGGCCGGGGGTTTGGGGGCCGCATAGGCCCCCATGGGGGTTCAAGGAGCCCCTTGGAGCCAGCAACAAATTGCAATTTTGTGATCACAGAGAGCCTCTTAAGTGGACTTAAAATATCAATTACCTTGTTCCATGCATAATTTAAAATATCCAACTATCAAGGATACATGATACCTAATTGTCTCAAAAACACCTAAGTACTGGCTGCTCCTATGCAAAAGTATATAAAAACTGTCTGCAATTGACTCAAATAACTCCGCACAATTGATTCTATATTTTTATACATAGAGATATAAATGTGGCTACACTGATGTACGTGATGTAAACATAGAGATATACATGTGGTTACACTGATGTACGTAAAGTAAACAAAGTGACGGCCTGCCAACTAGCGGTCAGCTTGTGAAATAATGTACTGGGTCTGTAAAAATTCTCTCAACGCATTTACGTGATTTACAAAAATGGCACTACTGGTCTTCCAAAAACTCGGAATTCCGCGTATCCGCGGAAAATTCTCATCCCTGAATACGGTAAAATGTATACATTTTAATACTTATAATAATGCCATATTGTTTAAGATAATTAAATAATAGGTTGAAATATAATTAACGGTTGGAGAGCACAGCTAGTGACGATGTCACAAACGAACACAATTTTCAACAGTACAAACATTCTATGAGTATATTGCACGTGTTTGCGAAAGAGAAAAAATTGAAGTAAAGTGTTACCGTATAAAATTTACTGCTGCATAGAAGAGTAGGCGAAATGTTAAGGCAAAATTGAAAATTCAAATTTACCACTGTATCATGGATAACCTCTCAAACCTGTGTACTACATCAGAAATGAACACATCTGAAGTGAGAGATACAACACCTGTTTTTTGTGTAATGTGTATCCGTAATGGAGGCGCTAGTACCCGTCAGACTAGCGAGTGCTGAAATGCATGTAACAGTGAAGAACTAGCGGCACGAACGTGAAATTGTGTTTGTGTGGTAATAATTCTTTCATGTAAGTCATTTTATAAAAAAAATAGTACGTTTCCTTTTTAAAGAGTAGACTATTTTGACCTACAGTTTAGGATCGGGTCTGGTTTTCCTTTAAGACTCTTACCTGCTTGCCATGCTTACCAAGTTGCATTCATGTCTCCATCTACAGGAAAAAAAATTAAATATACTTACCTGTTAAAATAGCTGAACGAGTCCTGGTCTAGTTCTTATGCCTCCTTGATCTCAAAACTCACAGACATATTTGTGTGCCATGAATTTTCATTAATTTTAAGGTTGAAACACACAAGTTATAAGTTAAGCTAAGATATCATAAGATATCTATGTTAATTTTGGCTGCTATACTAACACAGATATATAAATCTAATTTAGGAATTCCAAATCATATTTTCTATTAATTTCTTATCGATATTCTTGCTCATAAACATGTAAATTCTAATTCCAGTGAAAATCTTCGTTATTTAATTTGCAGATGAAACTCACTTGGCTGTTTGTTAGTTTGTTTGTTTGCGTGTGTGTTCACACGAACGTCTAGTCAACGAACACTGCAGTTCGTGATCATGCTTATCATGATACCGCGCCTATTTGTGTGCTACACGAATGTGACAAAAAGGTGCCATTGCCAGTTTTAGAGGGTTCACTGAGCCTCGCGTTGCTTTGAAAGTTTAACAAATATTAACTATCCGAGGTAATTAACATTTAATCTAAGCTTTAGTTTAAAAAAGGCTATTGTAGTTTTCAATATTTTGGAAAATACTTTATTTTGAACTTATGTCTACACAATCGCCCGGTTTTCCTTTAAAAATTTAATCTTAAGTGCTTTCCTTCCAATGCAATATTGATTTCACTTCTACAATGCTAAATAATCAACATCTTTGTTTATACGAGGCTAAAAAACACAGATAAATCAATTTTTAAAGATAAATAACAGTATGCTGTACCGGTTTTTCTTCTGCTAAAAAATTCTTTTCGTCTTCCTCTCCATGAAAATGTTCTACGTCCTCCGTAGAATCAGCAACGACACTTACTTGTCGTTTTCGAATTTTACGTGTTTCAGAATGATCGTCGTCATGACGATGTACATGATCTGAAAAATGATCTGAGTCACTTTTCTCTTTGCTCTTTGCTCTCTGAGGCAGCCCAAGATTACGAAGAAGTTCAGCAAGAGCCTCAAAGGTCAAAATGCCGCTGCGACTGCCGTATTTCAAAAAAATTTCATTGATAAAATAATTGTCCCAGTGACAGTCGCGGCAGTCTAGTGGTACGGAACTGTTGCCGTTTTCGGAGCGACCAGACGAGGTGTGGTCAGTTGCAGATGCACCCAAACTTTGGCGTGCAGTCGGAACTGTGAGATCTGTGATGGCATCCTGTGATGTAGGAACAACCTCGGATGAAGCCGCAGGTAACGCTTCCCCGGCTACGCAGCAGCAGCAGCAGTGAAACAGTAGTAACGAGTTTACTACTACACGTCTGATCACCTGAAAGAACAAGTTTCATTATGGTCTCAGTGAAAAAAACAGGTGCAGCAAACTTTGATATTTATCAAGCTTCGACCACACTTCATTTGCAGCATACTTTTGTTAATAACTCTAGCATCTTTTTTGAAGGCTGCCAGGCATAGCAGGTCCGACTTTCACTTTTCTTTTTCTTATTATAGACTTCTTTTTTCACGGCGTATCTGTCATGACTTATCAAGAACAAAGTAAGAGGGCTCTGGCATCGCACGACTTGCATATAAGTCAAGACAAAATTGAATTAGTTTATTTAAATTTCAAAGCTCTAAGTTCATCATCGGTTAAAAATTCTTTATTCTTAGAAATATGTTGTCACATTGTCTCACATTGTTTAACGTTGTCACATTGTCTCACATTGTTTAATGTTGTCACATTGTGTAACATTGTCACATTGGCTCACATTGTTTAACGTTGTCACATTGTCTAACATTGTCACATTGTTAATGATGTAGATGAAAACCAAACTGCAACTAATCACTCAATAGCACATCTTGCAACAATTTTATTATATCACATGTTAAACTTTTAAACTTTGTTATTATTAAAAGCATCTGCTATGTAAATGCCTAAATGGCTTCAGGCTGCTAAACTTTAGGCTTACTCACATGATGATTTAGCTTCCTGCTCAGGCAAAGATGGCACTGTAGCAATGGCAACATGTCTAAAAGCTCCAATTTCCGCCTGCTCAGCACGTCTAATACAAAAACGATGATATTCTGTATTCCATGTCATATTAAACTTCAGTTAACCCTTTCATACACGTTGTATCCCGTGGGATACGAGAATATTTTCTGCCTTTAAAATTAATAAAATTTTAAAACTGACAGTCATTTGATCTGTTAATAGTTATTTTGATTTAAGCCAATAACAAGAGACTAAAAATGGTGATAAAATGGCCAACTAGAAAATCTACATGGCATAAAAAACTGTGCAAGGTACAGTACTTTAGAGACGACTTTGTACAGATCAGCATAGCGTGCATGCTAAATGTCTTAAATACTTTAAAAAATTATCAACAGTTGCAAAATGAAGCACATTTTATGCTTCCATTGAATTCCAATGTATCCCGTGGGATACATGCTATATTTAGCACGCGGGCACAGGTAGAAAAAAATAATTATTATGTGTAAACAAGATGGACATACTTAACAAAAGTAAAAAGCCTATTATTCTTATTAAAAATGATTTGGGACTAAAAGGGTTAAAGTACTGCTCAATCGGTTGCCACAGAATTTTAAAATAAATTTCCCCTACTTTTCCCTGACCAAGACAGGCATAAATCGCATTACCAGTATACATATTCATACCGCTCTCTGTATTGACATTCATACATATACTGGTGTCGGCCAATGATTATTTTTGGAACAGAAATCAAAACTGGAAACCTGCCATAGCAAAAATTTCATTTGAACACGAATCGCTGAAAAATATGTATGGAAAAATATCGGTTCACGGTGATTATTTTTGCAACTGTTTCCATTTTTCCTAACTTTTTCATGACTTTCTGGAATAGCCTGTATTTTCAGATTTTCCAGGATCTTCCCTGACCATGGGAACCCTACTAAAAGACTCGTGATCTAGAACCTAAGATGGTAAAAGTTATTTAAATGTTCATAAGAGATATAATTAAACTCTTTTTGGTTTGGATTCTGACTTTCACATAAATAATTTTTTAAATCATTTTTATGGATTGGGCATCCATAGGCTTGAATTCCGATGTGTGAAGTGCAAAAAACTGCGGCCATCACACCAGAGTGCCTGCTGTCATTACAGGTATTGTTCCACTGAAGAAACAGCTCAAGCGAGTGGTGGTACCGAGCCGTCACAGGATGATGCTCACCGCTGTCCTGAATGTTCCTGTACATTTAATACACATGCAGGACACCAACAGCATAGAAGGTGGGCTCATCCTGTTGAAAATAACAACAGCCTCCCTGGACCCAGGGGAAGAGGGCCGACGGCGCCGGTACACTGTGGACGGACGGCGAATACAGGCTGATGGCCGAACACAAGCTCAAGTTTTTAAATCAATTTTTTAAATGACTTTACAATGCAATGTATTCGGAACAATTTCAACCTTAGTTTTCACATGACACAATCATATGACTAAATTAGTCTGCAAGACTAAAACACAAGGCTTACATCATGGCACAGTGGACTCGTAATGCAAGAGGTCTCCGGGTAAAAAAACCAGATCCACTTCTAATTTTTCCACGTTTTCTTTATTTTGGGAAAGTTTTTTTTTCAAAATTCAACAAGTTCCAAGTATACATGCCATTGCCAACCAATTATCTTGATATCAGAATAATAAATAGTCACTTTTGAGAGGCTGCTTCAATTAAATAACAAATACTTAAAACTATGGTATGATGTTTCAAAGTAGAATGCACCAAAAATTTGGTGAAACATCAAATTCTTTGTTTTTTATAAAAACAAATGCTAAATATATTGGACTTTTATATTCTAGCATCAAATTATCAAAAAAATGTTTAAACAATGTTAAAAATCTAATTTTATAAACCCGTACCCAATTTTCTGGTTAGAAACTAATAATGCAATTGTAAAAAACTCCTATTTTCAAACTCTGATAATAGCTCCTGGAAGATGTCATTTTGCTTTGGGTTTTTTCTATTGTCAAGCCCAGATCTTCGTCAGGAAGAGCCATCTACTGGATTTATACATAACTTCAATGTGTTCTTGCAAAGTCTGTAGCAACCAACATTTGTATAGCTGCTAAGTGTTTTGTAGAAACACAACAAAAACAATGACTGACTTTAACAGTGATTTTCTCAAGGTTGTTTTTCAGAGTGCTGCCTGCACCTCAACTTCAATGTGGATTATCTCAGCTTAGAAATAACATAGAGTGATGAACTGGGTATCAAAATGATCCTCATGAAATGGAGATTCAGGATGTGAATAACTAGAAAAGCTTAACTGCTGACTTATGGACGATTTTGCTACGCAAGCACGCATATTATTCATTAAAGATACTAGTTAAACATCTAGGACACAGCAAAAACAAAGTTTACAAGAGACAATTTTAATTAAATCAAATTGTTACATCTCTCTATCTACTATGCATGCAAAGAAACGGGTCCATGTTGCAGACACAGTTATGGAAGCTGAATTTCTGGCAAGGCCACAGCTCAGGATCACAGAGTTTGTAAATTTTGGGATCAGCCAGAGTCTGTAAATTTATACTGCACTGTAAACATCTGACTGACTCATTTTTAAGCCAACGTGCAGACATAACTACAGGCAAAATTAGAACCGAAAGCGGCTCTGTCATGAGCTCAGAGGGTATCAGTAGGGAGGAAGAAATTTTTTTCAAAAAAATTTTTTTAAAGCTCTGTGAATATTTAAAGCTGAATCGTGGAACATTTAAAACCAGTTGACATGAAAGTTTGTTTATGTTCCACTGGTTAGCAGTAATGTTTTAAATTTTTTCAACGCACGTTTTTCACACCTTTGTTTTCGGTTTATTCCTTCGTATTACTAAATTATCAAATAAATATACCGTCATTATACTAATTATATACTATCACACCTAGTCTCTTTTTTGTACGTAATTTCGGATAATTATGGTATAAGAGGCAACACTTTGACTGTTAATATGCTGATTTGTGGGAAAATACAATACTTTTTAGCCTAAACTATGATAATCACCAATATGACAGCTGTGGCGTAGCCGTAGAAAAACATGGCTATGTCCTCGCCGACAATATCATAATAATTAACGTGTTTTACATTTTAACTTAAAAAAATACAATTTTGTGTGACTGTGTCAGGTAAGTACGTGAGCATGGACAAAAATTATCAAATTCCCAGGCGGGTGTGCGATAAAAAAAACAATAACCAGGCGACTCAACGGAAGTATTTTCATTGTCGCCCGAAGTCGAAGTCGGGTGCATTTGCAGTTTAGGTGGTTCACTGTTTATCTCCTCACCAATAAGTGATTAAAGAAAAAATCTACGAGAGATGACAGCATTGTGCATAGGAGCTAGACTTTCAACTCAGGACTCAATTCCATTAGTTCAGGAGCAGACTGACTGCACAGGCTGACAGACTAATGGAATTGAAGAACTTCTGCTTCCTCTGTTACTTGCTGGCCTGTCCCACAGGCAGTACCCCCACACGAAAGCCTGCACTTCCTGCACTTCTGCTGCTTAACTGCTAGAACAGACAGAACTTTATCAGATTTCTGACTTCCATGGCTTTCAGCATTCAACTCCCTCATCACTACACTGCATACAGATAAAAGAGATGCAAAAAGACGCAATTCTGGCACTTCCACAGCTTCCGTCACTTGCAGGCACGACCTCCATGCCAACCAGCAGTTCCGTCACTTGCTGGTATCACCCCTGCCAGAAGGCACTTCTGTCACTTTACCAGCTGATTGACTCTGTAGACTGATAGAAGTGAAGGAATTCTGGCACTTCTGACACTTGCAGGCGCTACCCCTATGCCAGTAAGCACTTTCGACACTTGAAGGTACTACCCCTATGCCAGGAAGAACTTCCGACACTTGCAGGCACTACCCCTATGACAGGAAGCACTTCCGACACTAGCAGGCACTACCCCTATGCCAGGAAGCACTTCCGACACTTGCAGGCACTTCCGACACTTGCAGGCACTACCCTATGCCAAGAATCCCTTCCGACACTTGCAGGCACTACCCCTATGCCGGGAAGCACTTCTGACACTTGCAGGTACTACCCCTATGCCAGGAAGCACTTCTGACACTTGCAGGCACTACCCCTATGCCAGGAAGCACTTCCAACACTTGAAGGTACTACCCCTATGCCAGGAAGAACTTCCGACACTTGCAGGCGCTACTCCTATGCCGGGAAGAACTTCCGACAGTTGTTGGCGCTACCCCTATGCTAGGAATCACTTCCGACACTTGCAGGCACTACCCCTATGCCAAGAATCCCTTCCGACACTTGCAGGCACTACCTCTATGCCGGGAAGCACTTCCGACACTTGCAGGTACTACCCCTATGCCAGGAAGCACTTCCGACACTTGCAGGCACTACCCCTATGCCAGGAAGCACTTCCGACACTTGCAGGCACTACCCCTATGCCAGGAAGCACTTCTGTCACTTCCATTACTTTAGCAGCTGATTGACTCTGCAGACTGATAGAAGTGACGGAATTCTGGCACTTCCGACACTTGCAGGCACCACCCCTATGCCAGGAAGCACTTCTGTCAGATTTTGCAACACTTCTAGTGCTTTCAGCAGTCAACGCTCTCCGCACAACACTGACTGAATTTCATTAACATCTGTTACTTTAGCACCTGCCACACTGTCAGCCATTTGTCTCAATTAATCCTAAATCAACCTAGTGTAGTTTTCACCCTGAAGCAGAAATTACTATAAAGAAAGAGAACTTTGTTGGTTTCCACCTTGAAGCAGAAATTGCTATAAAGAAAGAGAACTTTGTTGGTTTTGAACCAGGCAACAAAAAACAAGAGATTTTTTATATATTGTAAATTACTTATTAGATTTTGTCAGTCATCTAAGTGTAGTTTAGTACACTAGTAGTAAAACTACAGCATGAAAAAACTTTAAGTTGTATAACAACTCTTCAGAAAGTAAATAAAAAATTGCAGATTTCGTGAAATATTATTTTAAAAGACAATGTTTATGTCAGTATGTTTTTGTAAATGCACAAGTTTGGCATTTTGTTGTATGGTAATCAAATAATGACAGATGCAGAACAGAAACAGCTATTAATGCTTGTTTATTTTTTTGCACATAACACCGTATTACAGATACATTTACAAAACATTATTGATAGGACTTGTTACTACAAATTATTGTACTAAAAATCTGACAAAAAGAATTCTTAATCAACCTAGTGTTAATTTTACAGTAATAGTAAAGTTCAGGATCAACAACTTCTACCTTTCAGAAGGTTTTTAAATATCTGCAAAAATTCTGAATTGTTATTTACAAAGGTATGTTTAAGACTGTATGTTTTTGTAAATGCCCAAGTCTAGTATTTTGCTGTATTTTTATCAAGTAACACCGAGTCATTGCAGGAATGAGAATGACAAATTGCAAAGACCTCTGAAACAGGCCGGAGGTTTTAGTGCCTCGTAGGCAGCAACAAATTGCAATTTTGTGGCCATAGAGAACCTCTAAGTGGACTTAAAATATCAATTACCTTGTTTAGGTAATATCAATTACCTAATTTAAAACACACAACTATCAAGGATACACGATACCCAATTGTCTCAAAAATGCCAAAGTACTGGCCGCTCCTATGGAAAAGTATAAGAAAACTGTCTGCAATTGACTCAAATAACTCTGCAAAATTGATTCTATATTTTTATACATAGAGACATACACGTGGTTACACTGATGTACGTGATGTAAACAAAGTGACAACTAGCGGTCAGTTTGTAAAACAATGCACTGGGTCCGTAAAAATTTTCTCAATGAATTTACGCGATTTATAAAAATGGCACTACTGTACTGGTCTTCCAAAAACTCGCAATTCCGCGTATCCACGGGAAATTCTCATCCCTGTCATTGACAACGTTGCTGGCAGACAAAAAGTGGCTTGAAATTTTAGTGTAGTATCAGTGAACGAGAAAAGCACAATAGTAATACTGTTAGAAACATAAATATTATTAAAAATTAAAATGCGATATAAGAAAATTAATGCAAACTTGCCCAGAAAGTGAGTTGAACTATGGTGTTAATAAAAACAAAGACAAACGCATGTTTTAGAAATACTTATTTATATATCTTAAGATTGAGGAAGATGTTAATTTACAGCGGAAATGTTAAAACATCCAGGGTGACCTTAAATGTAAAAGTAGAATAAAAAAACCGATTAGAAAAAAACAAAAGTGAGATTTGGCTGAAACGAAGTTATTAAAACTAAATGCAAATTAAAGTTGTATCTGCATCTATTTTCTTACATAAAGGACTTTTGTGACCATGCTCGTACTGCCTATTTTTTAATTCTATTAAACCCAAAAATTTGATGATCTGTTTTCAGCATCTGATTTTACAGTATAGGATGTGTTTTTAGTTTGTTACCATGGTTACCATTGTTACCACGTACTGTAAGGTCAGTAGTTTATGATTTCAGTTTAAGCACTACAATGAATTGACGGAACCTTTATCTCATGTTATCTTTATCAGTTAATATAGTCTTTTGGCTTAGCACTGCAATATTTATCTTTCATCACATGTGACGATAGTAGCAATGTTAACGTATTGATCACAAGCAAAAAAGACTGTTTCACCAACAATTAACGATTAGTTATATTTTTCTGTGTTGACTCCAGGGATGAGAATTTTCTACGGACACACAGAATTCCGAGTTTTTGGAAGACCAGTAGTGCCATTTTTGTAAATCGCGTAAATTCTTTGACAAAATTTTTACAGACCCAGTACATTATTTCACAAGCTGACTGCTAGTTGGCAGGCCGTCACTTTGTTTACATTGCATACATCAGTGTGACCACATGTATATCTCTATGTATAAAAATATAGAATCAGTTGTGTGGAGTTATTTGAGTCAATTGCAGACAGTTTTTATATACTTTTGCATAGGAGCGGCCAGTACTTAGGCATTTTTGAGACAATTAGGTATCATATATCCTTGATAGTTGGGTATTTTAAATTATGCATAAGACAAGGTAATTGATATTTTAAGTCCACTTAGAGGCTCTCTATGGTCACAAAATTGTAATTTGTTCCTGGCCCCAAGGGGGTTTCGCCCCCCCCCCCCCCGAACTCCCATGGGTGCCTACGCAGCCCTCAAACCTCCGACCTGTTTCAGAGTTCTTTGCAATTTGTCATTCTCATCTCTGGTTCACTCTATCACTGTTCTATCGATACAAATTATCTGATATTACAATCTGATTTTTGTTTGTGCATTCCTAGCTACTTCTGTAAGAGATATGAGGCCAAATCCAGGTAAAGTCATAAGTAAAAAAGTCAGGAAAAGAGGCACACAAAATGAATAACCTTAACCCTAATCTTAACCCAAGCTAAAATTAATTAGCACTGCTTTCCTAGCCAAAATAATGGCTTTCCTCAAAGCTTCATTAGTGTTTATCAGTGCCATGTTACGAAGTAATGGGCCTGCATCATTGCATTCAAAATTCCATGCTGGAGTGCCATTGTTATAAAAGCAGCTTTGCTGCTCTCTGTCTTTCTCTCTGCCTCTCCCCCCTCCCACCCCTCTCCCTCTCTTAGCATCTTTCTCTCCCCCTCTCTCTCTCTCTCTTTCTCTCTCTCTCATTGTTACCATTTTAAGTTACCTTTTCTATGAATTGAATTTACTTTGTCAAAAATGACTTTATAAGGTTTATTACCTAACTTCAATAAATTCTGTGGTATTTTCTGTGAATCATATTTTGTATCAAATGATAGTTCTGGAAAAAAATTCTGGGACTTTGCTATTCTGGGAAAAATATTTTCTGACAACGAGGCTACGCCTGAGCTTTAGATACGCGCAGGCACATGTTTCACATTCACTTCCTCAATACAGCGGACAAACATGGAGCTTTCAGTCACTACTGGGAAAGGGTGTCACTTGACCAGTGCTGCTTGATCACACAAGTAAACAAGCAGCTTAAACAAACAGACACTTTCAACAAAGCTTCAAGCGTGGAAATGGTATGCCCTATTTCGCACTAGTGCTCCAAATAGATTTTACTCCATAGGAGTACTTAATATGGTTTTTTCAGCTGATTTTTTTTTGCAGTGCATGAATGCTGAATATAAAATCCCAGAGAAACTATTTACCTTTTTTCTCAAGTTTTCATTTATTTTCAAGATTTTCAGTTAAAGCTGACTTTTGATTTTTCAAAGTTACTATACTTCATCATTTTATTTATAATTCGATAATTAATAATGACTGTGTATGCTAGAAATTAATAGAGTTTATTCCTCAACAACTGTTAACCTAATTACTGTATTTTATCATCTCTTCCAGTTGTATTTTCTAAAATTAAATATTTAAAATAAAAATGATGGAGCCCTCAATATTCCATTCCTAGACGATTTTTTTCCAGCCCTACTGCCCACTGTCTGTATCAGCAGACGGTCGCTTCTATTTTCGGGAGAGGGGTGGGAAGGCTGGGCTTCGTAACTTGTTTAGTCACTTAAAACTGCCGCTAGAGTTCACCAGTAAACACAGAAGTTACAAAATGCCAACATCAAATGCTCTGTGGTACAATGCACCTTTAATTTTACAGTGAATTTCAAAACATTATTTGTTTTACAGCATGTTATCTAGTGGCACCAGCAGGGAATAAAAACAGTTTATTTTGTGCAGACGCGGAAATGAAAATATTACAGTAAAACGCTTAATCTTCGATCATTTTCGCGACGATGACACCAACTTTTGAAAAATTAACTTTTTCAAAAATATGTCGTAGATCACCACTTTCTTTACACCAGCGTGCAGATAAAGGATGCATCTTTCTGTTGGAACCTTGCTTTCAGTGATATTATTGATTTATGCGATGCGAGAGTGTGTTAAAAAAGAACCACCTAGACTGCAAGCTACTCCAGAGATGATATTTTAAAAACACCTAAAATCGAGAGTCAGAGGCAACATAAATTTGGGGTCAATCCCCCAATCCTGGACAGAATGGTGCTTTAGTTAGCAACCAAAATAGTGGCTTGCATGAATAAGCAGAAAAAATTGACTTTAATCAAAATTTGCCAAATCTGACAAACACCGTATTCACCACTATCATCATCATCATATGACTATCATGTAAACACTGGGCAGGCAGAATTATAAAATAAAACAAACCTGCCCTCAAGACAAGTAAACACAGCAGAAAGCCAGCAAAAGAATTAGATACTACAGTAGCCTGTCAACAACCTTTCGCATTAAACTGTGCACTTCAAACAGCAATCTTCATGTTGTTAGTTAGTAAGCTCATGACAAGCACGTAAGAAAGGAGGGCAAAATTAAATAGGCTAAATATATATTTAAACTCATCACGACAGCCAACTTGAAAACGGGGTCAACATTAATATTTACTAAGTTTTATGCAACGCTGATACTGTGTGATAGTGTCAATTAAACCGGCAAAAATCATTTTAAATGCATTTTCATTAAGCATGTCGCAATTTAAGTATTATTTACCAATATATAAAACTACAATCAGTACATACGAGTATAAACATGTCACGTGAGTTACGGTTACGATTATTGACTTATTAATTGCACTAAATTCGCCGACAGCTTCTACCACATTAATTCAACGCACAAAAAAGGTTAAGCTGACCAATGACCATCTATCACGATCGCTATCTATGATCACTAATCCGTGTCTAACGCAAAATATCGCAATAGTTTTATGAACTGGGTTATCTATGGTTAAAACGTTTAAATCATAGATAAATAGCCGCCAATCTCCATAGTCAGTGAAATTTGCCACATACGTGTATTATCTATTAAACTCATAGAAAAAATAATGACTGTCTATGTGTAAATCATCATACTGGGCACTGGGCAGTTGGGGTGAGTTTTCTCTAACAGAAATCGAACTCGAATCGAATTCGTAACTTTCGAAATCGAAACAAACCGAATTTCAGAATTTCGAATTCCAATTGAGTTTAAAAAAATTTCAAACAATTTTTAAACCTTCAGTAAAAAGCGGTTTTACTAAGATCTTACATAGGCCCTATTATTCAATTTGTTTTGCATTAAAACCCCTAGTAATTAGCTTAGAAATCTTACACAAAAATATTTGCCAAAATTGTACTAATTGCACGATATCTAAAAGACTTTAATGACAAAAGAACGTATGTGGTTAAAGTGCTAAATTATTCGAACCTATAATTTTAGGTTTGAATCGAATTCGAATAAAAAAACTGCAGAATTAGTTTGAGGAAATTGCCCTCAAGAGTCAACACAGGTTAACAAAGCAATAATCCAGCAAAAAACACAACTATGCCAGTTGCTTGTCAACACCACTTTCCAGCAATTTACCATGTTGTTAAAGTACTAGATTAATTATTCGTGAAACTAGCTGCTCGAAAGTATTTTTGGTAGAAAAGAAATTAAACATAAGATAAAACCGTTCTTGCGAAATAAAATTTATTGTGCCGCATAAAGCTGAAGGATGGCTGTGACCTGTTAGTGTTACGCTTTCGTGTTTTTATCAGTAATTAACGCCTATATCATTTGATTAAAAGTGAGAAGTGTAAAAAATAAAGATTCTTACTACTACTGGTTTGCCGAGATGGGAATTCATAAATTTCCAGGTCATTCGGTTAAGAGGTTTATAATATTACAACAGAAATTGAGGTAGGATTATTAAGTTTAGTTTTAAAGGCGAGTAACTAGTTGCTGAGTCACTGTCTAGGGCTGTAAGCCAACTATTTGCGCCTTGAACAATAAATTCTACGAATCCGAAAAAAGTAACGAAAAGTACATATTTTATTGCCAGAAATATCCACTTTGTTAGCACTAAATAACACTTATTACTAAAAATTGTTCCAGGATGCTATCACTGTATGTCTTAAATTCTGTAGATCTGTACCAGCACACGGTATTATGAACTTAAGCCGGTACTCTCTAATAACGTGGCTGTTTAGAGTGAATACGTTTTTTTCTTTATTGATTTGTAGTTGTTTACAACGTTCTCATCCTGAAATTTTTCACATCTTTATCACTGTCAAGAGAATGCACATCTTTCTTTAACCATGGGGACTAAGCTGGGCTATTAGTTTTCAGAATTGGCCTCACAATAGCTTTATACTGTGTATATGTTTGCATCGCATATTCACAGTCTTTTAAAATTGTAAATTTTTGGTTATTTAAATTATAATATTCTACAATATTGCGTTTCCCATCAGTTAATTGCCAATTACACGCGTCAACAGAATACAAATTTAAATTGAAAACTGTGCCAAAATTAATTTTACTTAATCGTAGTTATTTAAGGGTGGCTGACTAGATAACCTATGTGTTCTTTGCTGCCCTTCTCCTTTGTTACATAATATTGCATGTATTCCTAATACTGCATTTTGTTAATTCTTGAGGAGTTAATAAATAAATTGAATTGAGTTAAATATAGAAGAATTTGATCATTGCAGTTGATTTATCACTTATTCATGTATTAATTGTTGACAAGGGAATTCTTCTTCTTATTATTATTGTAATTATTATAACTATATTTCGTTTTCCTACTTATAGCGCATAACAGTTATAAAGATAATAATGCAAATTGCATGGAAAAAATGCAATAATAATAATAAATTACTATTACAAATTACAAGCTTTCTTACAAAGTGTTTCAGTGTGTTTAGAAAGTGTTAAATCAGATCATATAGTAATACCAAGATCTTTTTGTTCATTCACCAACCTTTTGAGTTGGTTATTGACAGCACATGTGTAATCAACCGCTTTCTTTTTAAACCCATTATCTATACACGTAAGACATTACCCAACAAGATTTAACAAGTTTCGTATTAAGTATTGCAGGACTGACACAGCAAGACACTTCATCACTAACACTGGCCCTAGACTTTGGAATAACATCAACGAATACATAAAAAATTCTTTATCTATAAATAACTTCAAAAGAACTTTCAAAACTTAAATCTTTTCTAATTATACAGAATAAATCAATTTGATTAACTACACTTCTGTCCCTGTCGGAATCCATTGTGTTGCTGGCTCTGTCAATTTTTAAATTTCTATTGTTCACGTCACTTCATACAGATACCATCACATCTTTCTCCTCTTTCTATTCTCTATTAGCCTTTCTTTCTACTCCTTTACTGCTTTTTTCTATTACACTCAGTCCACATTCATTTGGGATGCTCTGAACAAGTAATTACTTCTTGAGTACCCCACGGGTCATTTGCGGCTTGGCATCTTGTGTACATAATAATATGCTATTAAATACTTTTATGTACAATGCTGTAATGATCATTGTCGATATATTTAATAAATAATATTACAACGTTACATCGGTTGTGCACTTATTAGCATTTAGAAATAAAAGTCATTCACTGCACAATGGGCGCAATCTTTTTAGATCTGGTTGTAGGATGTTTTTTTCAAGTTTTGTAATGATTTCCTTATAAATTTTGCCATTATCCAGAAAAAATTAGGTTACATTCACAATGGAATCAGGTGAATCATTTATACGTAAAATGAATAAAATTGGTGCGTTTAAGATACCTCCTTGTATAAACTCATCAACCAGGGATGAGAATTTTTAACGGATACGTGGAATTCCAAGTTTTTGGCAGACCAGTAGTGCCATTTTTGTACATCGTGTAAATTTGTTGAGAAATTTTTTACGGGCCCCAGTACATTATTTCACAAGCTGACCGCTAGTTGACAGGCCTCACTTTGTTTGCATCACGTACATTAGTGTAACCAAGTGTATATCTCTATGTATAAAAATATGGAATCAATTGTGCGGAGTTATTTGAGTCAATTGCAGACAGTTTTTATATACTTTTGCATAGGAGCGGCCAGTACTCAGGCGTTTTTGAGACAATTAGGTAGCGTATAACCTTGACAGTTGGGTATTTTAAATTATGCATGAAATAAGGTAACTGATATTTTAAGTCCACTTAGAGGCTCTCTATGGTCACAAAATTGCAGTTTGTTGCTGGCTCCTCTTTAACTCCATTGGGGGCCTAGGTGGCCCCAAAACCCCTGGCCTGTTTCATAGTTTTTTTTACATTTTGTCATTCTCATCCCTGATCAACTCATAGTGAGTTGTAGGCCTAATGACACTGTAATGAGTGTATTTTACTTCTCCACATCGGTGTTTAGCCCGATGTGGAGAATGATTGTAATTGAGATCGTTACTTTTACTCTAGAAAAGCATTTGTTGTGTGAAAACGAACTTTCAGTGCGCTATATGAAATCTGAGTTAAAGGATATTGATTTATCGGATTAGTACTTGCCAAATTTTGCTGATGATTGTCAAAAGGTCAAAGATTATGTGTACCAGACAACACACTTGTGTACACTTGACAAAGCCTCGCAGTCTATGTTGTAATATAACAATTTTAACAGCTAGCTAGAACCTTACCTAGTTCATTTTTTCTTGTTCCCAAGCAAGATCCTCCTAGTAAATCACTCTATGCACACAGTAATGCATAATTAAGTAAAGTCCGCGTAAAGCAACTAAAGTTGCTAAACTAATGCGGCAGAGGGCTTTGCTTTACACACGTCCGGTGACATTGTAGTTAAGATGTGTTGCTGCGGTACACTTAACTTTTGACCTGCAGCAGCTGCGCGTGCGCACAACAAAATTGTGAAACGGCTTATTAATGCAGTGAAAGACTAAAGCCATGCCTATTGGAAGATAGCTGCATAGTGCAATCTTCGTACATTAAATTTGCTACCCAGTGTTCTGCTCCTAAAGCCGTGGAATTGACTTTTCGTAAATATTTATAATATGATCGATGACTCACGATTTAAAATCAACATCTGCTATAGCTGTTTGATTGTATGTTAGTAAATGTACGCATTAAGTCACCATGGATGATCAAATAGGTCAGTGGAAGGACCTATTTACAAATGTAGGTAAAAGTGGCACAGGAAAAACATGGCACAGGAGAAAAATGATGCAAACAAAAAGTAGGTAAAATGGCACAGGTAAAAATGGTGCAAATGGAAAAGTAGATAAAATGGCATAAATTGAAAAGTAGATAAAATGGCATGGGTAAAAATGGCATAAATAAAAAAGTAGATAAAATGGCACAGGTAAAAGTGGCACAAATGGAAAAGTAGATAAAATGACATCAATGGAAAAGTAGATAAAATGTCACAGGTAAAAATGGCATCAATGGAAAAGTAGATAAAATGTCACAGGTAAAAATGGTATAAATGGAAAAGTAGATAAAATGTCACAGATAAAAATGGCATATATAAATGGAAAAGTAGATAAAATGTCATAGGTAAAAACAGCACAGGAAAAATGGCAGACTTAGTAAAATATGTATTTATGGTTACAGTTATTATTTTAATTACTTTTACCTCTGCCAAGGAAGTTATGCTTCAACACAGTTTGTTTGTTTGTTTGTGTATCTCTTTGTCTGGTCATTTTTTTGTCTGTTTTGGCAGTAAGCTTATTACGCAATACACTAATATTATCTAATAGACTTTCACGAAACCTTGTGAAGAAGGGCGGGTATAGGGTGCCAAAATGGGAATCTGTTCTATGGCTCTTTTCGGCAAAACTGAGGCCGAACGCCACATACAAAAAAACATCCGTGAGGCACTTCATGCATGGAGCTCTCAGAGGGAGAGCATTTTGTGTTTCTTTTTTGCTATCTACACCTGGACAAACAACTACGAGCTAGCTGCAGCACCATTTTCAGAAATTCTGTAAAACCGTGTACCGCTCTCTATAACCTTTGCTTATTAATGTGTGTACTGTATAAAGTGACTTATAGATTGTTGTGTTTTGTTTCTCTCGGAAGGCTCGTAGAGAAAACCAGAAAACACTTCGTCAAATTAAACTAGTTTATTAAGCGAGAATTCTACAACACAAAAGTATGAGGGAACGCGAAATGATTACAGTAAATGTGATAATCGGAAAATAGAAGTATACAAGAGAATGTGTGAGTGGCGTCTGTGTCAATCTGTGTGTGTCGCTGTCTCAGCGGCCTGCTTCGCCTTATATAGAGTGCCCGAGAAGCTTCTAGAAGTTTCTTTCCAGAACATTCTACTCGGTAAGACAATTATTCTAACGGAACATTCTACAATGTTCTATTGAATTCTAATAGATGCCAGCGATCTCCACAACATACATAAACATGTAAATACGTATATAATTGTCAGTCTATTCCCATCACCAAAGTTTATGGTTAAAAGGTAGATAAACACTGTGTGGAACATTTGTGCATTATTGATTTTAACTTTATTTAACAAACAAATTTTTTGCGAGTCTTTTTCTAGTCTATATTATACTACTACATGTACGTTTTTGTATGTTTGCTTGTGTACCTTTGTGTAATTTTTTTTAATCAAAAGAATCAGATGAATGAGTTTAGGCTTAATCAGCTTTGGCAGAGATCTACTTGCTACCGAGTGCAATTCTAGTTTTATTATAAAAGTGAACTACATCAAAATAACATGCGCCATTTTTCCATGTGACATTTTACCTACTTTTCCATTTGCTCCACTTTTTCCTGTGCCACTCTTCTGTGCCATTTTTACTTGTGCCACTCTTCTGTGCCATTTTTACTTGTGCCATTCCCCTGTGCTATTGTTACTTGTGCCGCTCTCCTGTGCCATTTTACCTACTTTTATATACTGCGGGACGATTTTAAACATAATTTTGGGGTGAGTTAGAACACATCGTTTGAAGAGATTGACACCAAGTATAGTTAAGTTGAGGAGTACACGGTTTCAGTTTTGCTTTTTTCTAAAAGACGAGAACTGAATTCTGGTTAGTTAATCATGTGTGCGCATGTGTGTGTGTGGGTGTGCACGTGCATGTGGGTGCGTGTGTGAATGTGAATGAGTGTGAGTATCTTTATTGCAAAAATTAGTAATTACACTAGTACAGAGTAAAACAAATTACGTCATATGTAAAATCAGTGTATAACCAGTCAGTGACAGACTGATGTGTGTAATTATGTGTGTTAGTCAAGTTAAAAATCATAAGAATCAAAACATTAAAATGCTGCATTACATATCTACAAATTTGCGTACACGATGACAAATAAAAAAATATGTGAATTAATACGATAATTGTTATTGAGAACATTACAGATTTGATAAATGATCGATTGCATTTTTTACAAAATGTTGGGACGTATCTGACTAAGAATAATGTGTGATATATATATATATATATATATATCAAACCAACCAGCTTGCAAATCAAAACTGTCCTTAAGTCTGCATAGTTGAAACTACTTTATGATGCTTCAAAGTAGAAAGCAGCAAAAATTTGGTCGAATGTCAATTTTTTATTTTTTGTGAATGTATAGAAATTTTATATTCTAGCATCAAATTATCAGGAAAAAGTTTCAATAAACACTAAAAATCTAATTTTATAACTCCTTACCCACTTTTCTGTCTAGAAACTAGTATTGCAATTGTAGAAAAACTTGAATATTCGAACTCCGATTGTAGCTCATGGAAGCAGCCATTTTGCTTCGGATTTTTTCTGTTGACAAGACCATATCTTTGTCAGGAAGAGCCATCTACTGGATTTAAACATAACTTCAATGTGTTCTTGTAAAGTTCGTAGTACTTTTTCATATGGTTGCTTATTGTTTTGTACAGACATGACAAAAAACAATGGCTGACTTTAACAGTGATTTTCTCAAGATTATGTTTTTCAGTGTGCAGCCTGCACCTCAACGTCAACGTCGATTATCTCAGCTTAGAAATAACATAGAGCAATGAGATGGAGATTCAGGATATGTGAATAACTAGAAAAGCTTAATTGCTGTCTTATGGGCAATTTTGCTATGCAAGCACACATATATAACTTATAAGACTTATGAAACTTGGTGAATTCTAATACTTTTTGATACTTTCTGCCACTGTTTTTGTAACCCAGTTTATTTAAATAATTAGAAAAGGTTAATTACCGACTTATGGACGATTTTGCTATGCAAGCATACATATATAACTTATAAGACTTATGAAAGTTGGTGAATTCTAGTACTTTTTGATACTTTCTGCTACTGTTTTTGTAACCCAGTTTATTTAAATAATTAGAAAAGCTTAATTACCGACTTATGGACGATTTTGCTATGCAAGCATACATATATAACTGATAAGACTTATGAAAGTTGGTGAATTCTAATACTTCTTGATACTTTTTACTACTGTTTTTTCATCTCCGTGTTTCTGTAAGAGAATGTGGGTAGTTGCGTTCAGTTTACATAAGTTTTGTGTACACACTTTCAAGGCAAATGAATACAATGTATGCATACTTGCCCTTTGATAACTGCTGCCTACTACTCAATGACTTGTAGCTAAAATTAGGTGGGGTGCTGCTTCAGAAAATTTTTAGCCATTTTAATATTGTGTAAAATGAAACAAACGTAAAAAGAAAATTTGCACATAAATTTGATAGAATCCTAATCTGAAAAATATTTCTAATTACTAATAGCCAAAATTGTTACAGTTCAAGTTAAATTAATATAATTAATTAATTTAATAAATTAATTTAAGTTTAAATTGATCCATTCATTAAAAAACAAAATCCATTCTTCTTGTTCTACTTTGCACAAAAAGTTTAATAATTTTCTCTTTGATCAACACTGCGTGAGCGACAGTGCTTTCTCTACCTAGCTATCTCAGACGTGTGCGCATGGCTGCCTGTGTAAAACACCAAGATGCTGGACTGGCACAGTGCTGGAGTGCACAGTGCTGGAGCTGTCAAGCGCACAGTTCCATCGTGTGCTTTGGTTCCGTACAAGGATTTACAAGCACGTACAAGTAAAAACTCGTTATATTGAATATTAGTGTTAATATCGAATGAAAATAGGGGTGCTGCAGTTCCAACAGTGCCTATACACGAGCCACCACTGTTCATACTTAAACGTCGTTGAACTGAGCAGTGAATGTGGCCAGGGTTTTATGTAAACATTTGCTGTTATTGCAAATATCGTTCTCATGTGTGCAGGTAACATGGGCGTAATTTCTGCTGACGTAAATTTCTCATAAATATCCATGCAGGGTAGTTGATATTTAGATCCTAATTTTCAACTAGTGAAATGTTGCACGTATGCTGGTTGCACATGTGTGGTAATGGTCAGTGATGATTTAATTTGAGATATTTGATATTAGACTTTCTTACGGTACGTATGTAACGTCATAAAAACATTAGCTAGTTTTGCAGTTTCAGCTTGCATACAAACTGAGGTACTCTTGAAATTTAATAGATAGATTTATTGATTTTCGTCAGTTACGATTTTAAAGAAACCTGACCACTGTCCTCGCCACATGTTCAGATTTTGTTTTTGACACTAAATTTTAAAATCAACGTATCTTTAATAAGCAAGTTTGTGTGTACATAAGTAACTTGTTTAGAGGTACCAATAATTCGTCTTTGTCCTGAATTGTATATATGAAGTTCACTTTTCAAAGGAGAAGAAATAGCAATTTTAAACTATGTACCAAAATCTTGCCACGCTAAGTTACGTTCCTTAGCACTTGCACTTACGTGTTTGGAAGACTTACGTAACTAGAAAACAAAATTCTTAGTAACTTAAAACGTTCGCTGCAATGTCACTGATTCACTTTCCCAGTGTGCATCACTGGTTCACAAAAAACACATTTGTAATGTTAATGACAATAATTAAGCTTTTGCTTAGTTAATAAAGTGTGCACCACGAATGCTATGATTACTTTTTATGCGCAATGTTATCTAAACTTGTTTCAAACAATCTAACATCAAAATGGCTACACCTAACGGTCATCGTCGGAGTTTAAATTCTCAAGTTTTATACAGCGTTGCTACCAATAGAAACTGTGTGCGATAAGACGGCATGTACGTGATGCAAAATTTCAAGACGAATTTTTTTAGCTTTATGTGAGTAAAGTGTTTCTTTTGCTAAGTAGCAAAAGTGGCGGCTCGTGAATGCCTGTGGAACTGCAGCATCCCCTATTTTCACTCAATGTTATCGATAATACTCAATATAATAAGTCTTTATTCTTTAGTTCTTTCTTTATACTTGTACGGAACCAGAGCATGTGAGGGTAGTGCTTTTTGCTTCGTAGCCCAGCACAGTGAGCTCTAGCAATGCAGTGATTGGCTATTGTGCGCATGCGGCCATGTGCACATGTGTGAGTCCAGATAGACAAAGTACCGTCGCTCACACAGTTTGTTGTCAGTTGTCACATGCTTACTGTGGATGGTATCGAGCTTGAGCTGCGACAATTTAGACGACCCGTAAGCAAATAATATTTTTTTGTTTAGGATTTTATCAAGTTAATGAATAAACTTTCATAGGTTTATCTGTCTAAAGTTACACAAGTCACAAGATAAAAATTAGATGTTTGTTTGATTTTACACAGTATTAAAACAATGGATAAAAATTTTCTGAAGCAGCACCCCCATTAAATTTAGCTACGGGCCACCACTGTGTTTAACTATTATATTCTATGCCTATACTGTTGTGGAGTTACATACTAAAATATTTTTATTTTTAATGTAGTGTGTTGGTAGTTTGTGAATATGAATGGTGATTCTCTAGAGTCAGACGAAGAGGAACTGCTAGATGTGACCGGTGAGGAATATGGCAGATCTTCAAACAAACCCTCTGTGACTAAACGCATTAACCCTTTCAATCGCTCGCAAAACAATCGTCAGACCTTTGACCACTTTTCTGTACACAACACCACAACTGCCACTTCTAAACCTGTGCTTCAGTTTCGCAATGACGACGAAGACGACGACGAATTGATATTGAATTCGGAGAGAACTCGTAGCCAAAGCAGCGACGATTGCTTTGAGAATCCGTGGACGATGGCGCACAATCATGTAGTTAGCGACGACGATCGTATGCTTGTTGCAATAGATCATGATGAAGAGTGTCGTGGTCCGGGTGTTAACTGCACGTGTGGCGAAAGTCGCCCGCATATAAGTGTCGCTAACGATCACTGTCACGTTGCCCGTCCTTACTACAAATTTCAGTCCAGTCAAGCGAGGAATAGATTAGTTATTGCCAGTGTAGTGTGCTTTGTTTTTATCATCGGCGAGGTGATCGGTAAGTAGACTGTTTGCCGATAATTGCACTTTCTGTTGAATTTCGTTTTCGTCGAAAATTATCGAGTTTCGTAGTCGAAACTTTGCGTAATTTTCAGCAGCATTTTCCCCGGGATTTAGTAGTATTTATCCAGCTTACCTCATTTCTCGTAGACGTTTAAAATCGCTGATAAATGTTGGCTAAAGTAGTTCAAATAAAGCGTAAATATCGTTTATTTATCTTCTTCTACCATTTAGAAGAAGATACCTTTATGACAATATGGCATATCTTCAGTGCTGACGACTGTGAAGCTTTAAGGTTTCCGAGCACGATAAACCGAAATATCAAAGTGTAATTTGAGTAAAACTACGTTTAATTGTACAATTTATGAAATATAGGCAATAAAATGAAATTTGTCAATTTTTGTAACTTCTTGTCCTTTAACCGTAAACATTGTTCTACTTTTTTGGTAAAGATTTTTTGCCCAGCTGCTTCATCAAATTTGTATCAGAGCAAACAATGGCAAACAAGCAAAAACAAAAGATTTTATTTCTTTCAGTATTTTTTCACTTTTCATAGTAGTTGGTTTTGCAAAAATATTTTCGTTTCAATTTCGTTTCAGTATGTTCGGTTTCTTATGTTTATGTTTCATAAATTTCGGTTTCGATTTGTAATTTCAGTTTCAGTAACTTCCTTGGTTAGTGCAGGTGTTATTTTCTTAAAGGGGAAGAAACGGGCTGTAATACCTTTTAGTGTAATGTACCATGTGAGGTTATTATTGGCTACTACTGTATTATTGAGAGTAGTACAACTAACTGTGCTGTGATTGGTACTGGTGGCAGAGGAACCCCAGGTGGTTTGCAAACTTGCATGTGAAGTTGCATTTGATGTGTGTGCTAGTGCAAAGGACTTGAAGTGCACGTGAAACATGCCTAATCCGGGCCAGATGTTCGACTCGAGCCCCCTAATCCATTCATCAAGCATTTGTGCCAATGCCCATTACTGCAAATCCAACGACCTTCGTGCAGTTTTACCTGTCTATTGAAAAAATAAAGGAATACAGTAGTACCTCTGTTTTCGACCATACTTCGTTCCTAAAAAATGTTTGAAAACCGATTTGGAGTACCAAATCATTTATTCCCATAAGAAATAATGTAAAAGCAAGTAATCCGCTGTGAAGCACCAAAAGAACTGTAAAGTATTACTAAAATGAGAGATAATAATGCAAAAATGTTTATTCAATCAGTAGATATGATATAATTGATAAGAAAAACATAATAGAATTACTTAGCAAGAAAAGCATAATTATTCCTGCATGAAAAAACCTTACGTGTTGGTGCTTTTTCACAGATAAATGCTTCATTTACACTGTGTCCCAACTGCTTCTCATTAATAAACACAAGCAATAACTTCTCAACTTCTTCAATTATCTCAAAATAAGCGTAGAAGGCACTTGGCGATGTTAGGCGATTCAAATGTTGTGTGTGACTACTCTCGGGGGGGGGGGTTGAGTCGGTTACGCTCGGCTCTCCTCGCCTTGCCACGCATGCGTTCACCAAAATTCTGGTCGAGAGCTGAGACACTTTCAGCTCAAATTTTCTGGTCGACAACCGATTTGTACGAATACGGAGACGGTTGACAATGGAGGTATGATTGTACTGACATTAATCTAACTTTTTCGCTCTTTGCCTTACAATAGCACGTACGCTGCCATATTGCACTGGTGAGTTTACTTAGTTACTTCCCAAGTGTCTTTGGCGCACTGCGCTTTCCATTCAGACTTGCACAGAAAAATCATAGGGTTCTATGCTCGTTGCCAAGCCAAGAAAAGCAAACTCAAGGCAGATGGTGTAAAGTTTGGAAACAGATGATTTGTCAAGTTAGAGTAAATTTTTTTGTGTTTTGCATTAAGAACTTCTCAAACATGGCATTATCAAAGCCTACAGGAAAAGCAGTTTACCTGCAAGGCAAACCTACACTGACTCAGCAAATGTCAGGTCTCAGTCTGAAAAAATTGTTAATACTGATAGTAATTAATTCTTATAATAAATCACTTTAAATTAAACAAATCTTTGCTGTTTCAACTGTTATAATTCATTGTACTCCACCTAGGCACAATTTAAACCTCGATTCTCCGAATGTTCTTAAAATGTCGCAGCGAGAATCTGCTTAGATTCTGGCAAAATATAATGAAGTTCTGGCCCTGCTAATGCATAAGAGTTGGCAAGCGTGATAATGGCTTCATATATGTTACATGTGCACACGGCAATTAAGTTAGATTAGAGCATAGAAAATAGACACATTAAAAACATTCTAAGTCAGACCGCCCTTGCTACACATGGTTTTTACGTGAATGTGTGTGTATGTGTTTGTGTGGTTAGAAACGACAGGTTGATTATACATTAGCTACCTTTAATTTGTGAACTTTACCTGTAATCATCCTCACACCTGTGTTGAACATTTTTCAGGTGGATCTTTGGCAAACAGTCTCGCAATTATGACGGATGCAGCTCACATGCTGAGTGATTTTGCCAGTTTTCTTATTAGCCTATTCGCTATTTGGTTTGCTAAACGACCTCCCACGAAGAAAATGTCGTTTGGTTACCATCGAGCAGGTAAGCATAGAGGCTGAAGCTGAGTCAGTTGACATTGTCTGACTCGCACAGTAAATCAGCTAGCTCGGCCGAGGTTGACTGACTTTTCAGCTGAGTTGGCTTAAAGAAAAAATCAGTTAAGTCAGCTAAAGCTACGAATTTTTGTTAATTAAGTAAATGATAAATTGTTAGTTAACTGCTAAATTATGGAGACAAATTTTTTTTAAATAATTCACATTGCTTCACACAGAGAAAAGCTGATGTAGAAGTTTAAATAATGCATTTGAGATCATTTTTTTATTATTATAAAAAAAGTAATAGATTTATTGCAAATATAATTTACATCCATCTTTTGTGGAGGTTTATCTTGCTTACAATGAATTAATTCCAACCACCAAAATGATCCCGTGTGATTTACGTTGCCTATTTGTGTCTTTCATTTTGAATTGAAAAACTTTCTCTTTCAAAAATTTCTAAAGTTTAGTATCTCTGCCAGCACACGCACAATCTGACCGCGAATTCGCGATCCGTTTGCCATATTTCAAACAGTGAATTGCAGTGTCACGTGTTTATCGCAAAAGCGGAAATCTTTGCAGCTGGCAAACATGTCGGCTAGCTCGACTCCCATCACCGAGTGGCTGGTGCGACTAAAGTTGGGTTTCTTATCAGCTAGGTCGGCTATAGAAATAAACCGGCTGGAGTTCAGCTGAAATGCCATGTCTCTGGGCTCAAGGCACGCTTCTTGTTCAACTTCCAAATTCTTGCTTTGTTTGCTTCTTTCACTTTGTCAAATTGCCAGTAAAACTTTTATTGCCAATGAAACTATTACGAGAATACCAAGTATTGATGTTTGTACTAGGTTTGTATGAGTTGTCCTTTATTGGAAAAGCCAAGCCTTCTGGGAAGTTAAGTTTATTTCAATGTTCACGGAAAAATAGAATGATTTAGTAATAAAACTGCAATATGCACCTCATGTAATCAGTAAAGTCACTTTAAAGTCGCGATCACTTCGTACTCTCACATTTCCAATGCCCATTCTTCTTCCAATGACGTCACTCGTTTTGAAGAAAAGCAGCGCACTGTCAATCTTCGTCAAAAATATTACAAGTTTTACAAAAAAATTAGATAGCTGAGTTTGTAACATTTTTGCGTGAATATTAAGTAAGGTGCAGAAGTTTGAATTAGTTTAAGCAGCGGGCGCTTACTGAAAGTCTCGAAAATGCGCATGAAAGTTCCTGTACAGTGGTGATATAACATAGCTTTATGTTCATTGGACAGTTTTTTAGCATATTTCTTTGTTATAGTTTTCTAACTTTAAGTGATAACAGTAAAATAAACCCTACATACTGAGTGACTCGTTCTTTCCTTTAGCACACCACAAACAGTTTAAGTGATAACAGTAAAATAAACCCAACATACTGAGTGACTCGTTCTTTCCTTTAGCACACCACAAACAGTTTAAGTGATAACAGTAAAATAAACCCAACATGCTGAGTGACTTGTTCTTTCCTTTAGCACACCACAAACAGTTTAAGTGATAACAGTAAAATAAACCCAACATACTGAGTGACTTGTTTTTTCCGTTAAAAATGTTTTCCTTCAGTAATTCTGACATCTGGCATCAGTTACAATTTTGGCAGTGGCACAAGATTCTGGTTTAACTGTTCTAATCAATTGTGCGTGATTGTAAAGCCGTACATTTATAACAATTTTAAATGCCTTTCAAATTTTCTTGTATGAAAAGTTAAAAATTACCTAGGCTTATCTACTATTACGTTTAAAAACTGTTGCGAAATATGTATATATATGAGTTTAGATTAATCTACGTAAATTCTGTCACACTGCATAGATTGATGGTCCTATATTGTAACTAGCGCCAAAAAAGCCACACTAAAAATAAAAAATCTAAACCAGCAAGATGCTGTATAAGTTACTTTGCCTTTGTGGTGGGAGTGTCGCAGATGTGAGAATTTAATTTACAGTTTATTATTAATTTTGATTTGTAGTTTTAAACTTTTGTTTTTCACTGCCACTGAGTCAGTGCTGACATCTGTTTGTCCACTTGGAATTTTCCAGTATATGTATGTACTTGCTACTGCGACATGTTTGTATAGAACTGGGTCACTTGGCTTCTCTGTGAATAACTACTACTCGTGATTTGGTAGCAAGATGAGTGGACAAGCAATAGGCTAAAACAGTGGTTATAACGTTTGTGACTCAGGTGCCATGATATATTGGAAACTTCCAAATGAACAGATCTCAGCACTGACTTAGTGGTAGTGAAAAACAAAAGTTTAAAGCTACAAATCAAAATTATTAATAAAGTGTAAATAAATGCTCGCATCTGTGACGACTAGTATGAATTAGTATGGATTTATTCATTTCAGAACCAGTATTAACTTACAATTTGCACTTTGCAGAAGTACTTGGAGCCGTAGTGAGCATCATGATCATATGGGTTCTAACTGGTGTTTTAGTGTACATGGCCATACAGCGTGTGATATATCAGGACTACGAAATTGACACGGTAGTCATGCTCATCACTTCGGCTTGTGGTGTTGCAGTCAATCTTGTGTGAGTGTTACATCGTATAAATTCTATAACTAGATTTGGAAATCAACAGCAAATCATTTTTACTGTTCCAATGATTGATGATGATCGTTAAAAGGTCAAAGGTTAAATGTACCAGACAACGCATTTGTGTACACTTGACAATAGCTCGCAGACCATGCTGTTGTAATAGTAACAGTTTTAACAACTAGCTAGAACCTTACCTAGTTCATTTTTTCTTGTTCCCAACCAAGATCCTGCTAGTAAATCACTCTAACTGATGTATAACTAATCATGCTCAGACTAATGTATAACTAAGTAAAGTCTACGTAAAACAATTGAGGTTGCTGAAATGATGTACTAGACGGCTTTTCTTTACACACATGTCATGTGACGTTGTGGTTGTGGTGACTAATGTATAACTAAGTAAATTTCACGTAAAACAATTGAGGTTACTGAAATGATGTACTAGACGGCTTTGCTTTGCACACATGTCACGTGACGGTTGTGGTGACTAATGTATAACTAAGTAAAGTCTACGTAAAACAATTGAGGTTACTGAAATGTTGTACTAGACGGCTTTGCTTTACACGCATGTCACGTGACTGCTGTGGTGACTAATGCATAATTAAGTAACATTCACATAAAACGACTGAACTTACTGAACTGATGCAGCAGACGGAAACAGGACGAACCCGCTATTTTAGGAACGTATAATATTAACACCTAAAAATGAGTATACAGTCATAACAAAAGCTCAGCGCCCTCTACTTAGTCATTTCTTAGTGATTTTTCTTTTTTCATGTGACGTTAACCTGTTGTTGTTTTTTTGCACACTTTGGCTCATGCTGTATGCCGGAAAACACAGAAAGGCAGGGCCTACTCAAACAGGTGTGCATGCGACGTGACCAGAGCCTAGGTCATCATCAAGGATATCCAGTAGGTGCCGCTTAATAGACTCACTTTGGGACCGAAGTGTTGTGACCCAATTAACCGAGTGAACCTATTAACCGATGGTGTAGTATTACAGGTATAGAAGTATGAGTCATCGGCTTACTATGCACTGCATGGGCTTTTAATGAATTTTAGAAATGAAGTAATGCCTAAATTCCTTCGTGCAGTTAAAAATTTAAAAAAAAATTGAAATATTAATTTTATAATAAGTGAATTAGGAATAATTTAAAAAGTATAAGTTTCTAAATCACACAGATCTGTTTATATGGGAAAATGACTGTACCTGCATCTTTGACTGTTAACTCATTAAGCCCGATAGCGTGATTTGCAATGAGAGCATCAAAAGGAAACCGCTAGGCAAGTTTAGCTTTCAGAAATTCATTAGGTAACGAGGTTAATTGCAGTGGGCGAGCGGGTAATAGATTCAAAGCAAAACCGCTAGGCTAGCGTATTAGCGCATGATAAACGTACCTGTTTACAAACAAAACGGTACTTAACATGATTGTTTCTACATATATAATGCACAAAAGGGAAGTAAAGATGACATAAAAGTAGGAAAGGCTGTTTGGCCATATACAAAATGCCTTATTTTAAGTAGGAAAAATATTGAGTCAGTTAAGCGAAGTTATTTGAGTCAATTACCTACAGTTTTTACATGTATACATTTGAATACAAGTGGTCCGTACCAAGTGTTTGAGTCAGTTAAGCGATTGAGTCTATTAACCGTGAGTCTATCAAGCGGCGCCTACTATATTTCTAGCATGAGCCACCGAACCAACAGTGGTTTAGATCCTGCTCCACAAGTTGAGTCACGCATGATTCTGCCGGGGGCAAACATTTACCAGCCATCGTCCTCTTCCATAGGCTTTTGCCTATTGAGGAAACCGTGGCATCTGCGTGAAACATGAAGACTACCGTTCGGTTAGAAAACAAGCCACAGCAACGAGAAATGAGAACAGGCCTTTTCACAGTTTCGCTGTGTGCACGTGCAGTTGCTGTAGGTCAAAGATTAAGTGTAACATACCAAAGCATTTTAATTACAACCTTCACGTGACACGTGGGTAAAGCAAAGCCCTTTACAACATCAGTTCAGTAACTTCAATTGTTTTACGTGGACTTTACTTAATTATGCATTAGTCCACGCATGAGTGATTTACTAGCAGTATCTTGCTTGGGAACAAGAAAAATGAACTAGGTAAGATTCTATCTAGCTGCTAAAACTGTTACTATTGCAATAGCATGGGCTTCACTGCGTTGTCTGGTAGACTTAACCTTTGACCTTTTAACGATTATCACCAATCACTTGAACTATAAAAAGGCTTATCATGGACTTTTTATTAGTTATATTTATGCTCGTTATCAAGAATTACCCCCATGTATAAACTATATGTGACTGTGCATATTCGTATAACTTGCAATTACTCATCCCCCTGACTAATTTAGAACTAACACAATGTTGCATACTTTCTGTATACGAAGGTTTACGACATCTTGTTACTAAATGTTTCAGCATGGGCGGTATCCTTCACGGAGCATTTTTCTGTTGTGCCAGCGGAAGTGCTTTCACACATTCCAGTCTTGGACACAATCACGGCGAGTCCAAAAACATTAACATACGAGCAGCAATGATACACGTGATTGGCGATCTGGTCCAAAGCGTTGGCGTCCTCGTGGCTGCTTATATTATACATTATAAGGTACGAGAACTTCCGATTTATCCTTTAAGTAAATGGACTTGTGGCGTTTTGCAATATGTTACAGGCTAAGTGTAGCTTGTTTGGAGAATTTCAAATACTATATCGTGTTTACACTATGTGCTAAGATTTGTGTTGCTTTTTGCTAAGATTTTGGTTAAAGTTTAGAAATATTGCTTTATTGTTGTGAAGATCCACTAGAATTAAATAGAATATTGTAGAATGTTCTATAGTATAGTAGAACAATCTTCTTACCTTGTAGAAGTTTCTAGAACTTTCTATTTCTAGGTTGTTCCCTGTTACTGATATATAAGGCGGAGCTGGCCGTTGAAGATTATTCTCTTATTCTCTTGTATCCTCATATTCTCAGATACGCTTTCACGTTTCCAGATTATCACATTTACCGTAAACATTTCGCGTTCCTTCATACTTTTGTGTTGTAGAATTCTCGTATAATAAACTAGTTTAATTTGACGACGTGTTTTCTGGTTTTCTCTACGAGCCTTCCGAGAGGAGCAAAACACAACATTTATACAGTAAGTCCTTGCTTAACGATGCCAATGCATTCCAGAAAAATGCAATGTTAAGCGAAACATAGTTAAACGAAGCTAAATCTTCCATAAAAAGTAATGTAAAACAATTGAGATACGTTCCAGAAAAAAAATCACTGCTGCTTAAATCGTATACATCAGAGTTTTATTCATATACCTGCTGAATAATTGCTTTCTGTTTGCTTGAAACCACCTGTCTTTCTATAATATCCAGTTAAACGTGCTAGTAGTTCTGTTTCCTTAGCACTTAAGCCTATGTATAGACAGTTAACAGTTAAACAAGTCTGTATTAAGTGACCTTGAGACAATTTTGTGTTGTACTAACTTGGTTACTATAGCAACAGCTAGGTTGCAAACAAAATTTCTTGGCATAAAGTTTAAACTCTGGTGTCTGGAGGCTTATAAATCTGCAAACAGATCTCTCTTGATACAAAGGTCAAAAGCCGCTATAATTTAGTACGCAGTCAGTAGGGAAGCAAAAGCATTATAATAACTGCACTGTTTAGATTACTAATGCATTTTTAGAATGGATAAATGCGATATGTACCGTTTTAATGCTTCAAATTAGGTAAAAAACGTTGTTGATGAAATGAAAGCAAAAAATCATCGTTAAAAAGAAACACGCGTCGTTAAGTGAGAAAAAGATGTCAAATGTTCAGCGCCGTTAAAACGTAACATCGCTAAATGGGGAGTCTTTAAGCGAGGTCTTACTGTGCATTAATAGCTGGATATTTATGTGCTTTTTTTTATTTCAGCCTGAATGGAAATTAGCCGATCCTATATGTACATTCATGTTTTCTCTGCTAGTTTTGCTCACCACTGTGAACGTAATGAAAGATGCCGTCAACGTCTTGATGGAAGGTGCGTTTGCGTTTTGTGAACAGTCTGTAACGCAAAAGTTAGTCTGTATAAGCATTCGTCAAAAGAAAGCCCAAGCCTTCTGGAATGTTTGTATATTTAAACTATGTATTGGAATATGAAAACATTATACAATTATTATTTTACTAGCAATGGCCCCGCAAAAAAATTTGCGTATAAATACAATTATAATCAAAAATGCGCGAACATTCTCCCTAGTGTCTAACGCAAAGCGAGCAGCAGCCACTTTTACTGAATTAAAGTTATAGACAGAGTATAATGGATGACGTCAGAACAATGGCTTTGCGTCAGCAGTTTTCCAAGCAAAAATTGCCGAAAATAGAACATCTAATTAACTCGTCGTCACTCCTCTTGGTGGACCTGTCCTAACATATAGCCCACATCATCGTGTAGCCCTGTTCTTCCTCTTTCTAAAGAGCTATATATCTCCTTTCGAGAGTCCTACCAGGTGCTGCCAGAACGTTTTAACCAGATGCTGTTTGGTGAAAATATCGAAAAAATTGCGAGTTGGGTCCGGGAAAACGCCCGTTATGGGACGCCATGGCCCTCTCACGAATTCTAAATATGCCTACTACACCCACCGCTGAACGGGCTATCTATCCATAGCCAGCATCACCCATGGCCCGTTCCCGTTCTTCAGATCTCAAAAAGCCTTTTGGAATGTTTGTATATGTAAACTGGTTGTATGTTTGTAAATTTTACCACTGATGATGACAGCAGTAGTCAGTCGAAATGTTTAACTACGTAAAGTAAAAGTTTAAATAAAGTTGTGGTTTTTTAATTATAAATGTTTTAAGTGTCTATAATAAAAATTGAAGTGGAAGCAGTTTTCTTAAAAAGCCTTTTTGTTACAATACACTGTTCCTTCACTTATCGTGATGTTCCGTTCCAGGTCCACCCATGATAAGTGAATTTCCGCGAAGTAGGGACGCTACACTTATTTTAGTAGTTATACACTATTTTAAATCTTTATAAACCCTCCCACAGTCTTGATATAACGAACCATAGATTCGTTGATCCCGTAATGGCGACCAACTGCAGCATACGATCTCCCGATCTTTGGTGTGTATTCATCCGCCGAATAAACACACTATTTGGTAATTTTTTATGATTTATAATATTCTTTTAGTGTTAGAATTAATATTTTAATATATTTTGTGATTTTGTATGCAAAATTCATCAAATCTGTACATTACTGTACAATACGTACTACGCATGTGCAAAAATACTTAAGACGGAGCACCGCAGAAACCCGCAAAACAGCGAAATACCGCAATAAATATTTTACATTAATATTTTTGAAAACCCACGAAACAGCGAGTCCGTGATAAACGAACCGCGAAGTAGCGAGGGAACACTGTATCTATGTTCAATATTATGTTCAAGTATTTGGTATGTAAAAGCTCCTGATTTGAATTGAAGTTGTATACTATACAGTGATTTCATTTCAGTTCAATTTTTTAACTCTGTATAACACAAGTATTTTTTATTCGTATGTAAAGTCAACTGTCTGAGACAAAAGAAGCTTCTAGTGCAATGGCTTTTGAGAGTGTTTATCGAAATCGATTTTATTTTTTATCTTTGAAACTAATTTGGCACGTAGAATGTACATTGAATCTACAGTAGGGGTGAGCATTCTCTACCCGAAAGCGAATTCGAATCGAACCGAATTTTTGACTTTCGAATTCGAATCGAATCGAACTTCAGTGTTTCGAATTCGAACCGAATTCGAATTGAGATTGAACGATTTTCGAACTAGTTTTCGAACCACCAGTAAAAATTAGTCTTACAAAGATCATGCATATCACTAGATTTTGTTCTGCAATAAAACGACTAGTAATTTGCTTAAAGTTGTGCGCAGAAATAACAACTAAATTATGTTAATTGCATGATGTTTCAATCGTTTTAATGATCAGGAACATATGTGATTGAAGTGCTGAATTATTCGAATCTATAGTTTTGGATTCGAATCGAATTCGAGCGTTCGACGCTCACCCCTATTCTACAGAGTTTTAACTTCGAGTGAATGGAAAAGTAGTTAATTTTTTTTTGTCAAAGTACAGTAAGTCCTCGCTTAACGACGCTCGTTCCAGCAAAATGTCGTTAAACGAAAGCAAAACTTCCATAAAAAGTAATGTAAAAGAATTGAGATATGTTCCAGAGACAAAAATCAATGCCTCTTAAATCTTGTAATTTACTCTGATTAATGTTATACTCTTATATTTTTACTGATTAATGTCTTCCTGTTTGCCCGAAACCACCTCTATATTTTTCTTACCAATACCTAACTATAGCGGTTTTTCTTTCATTAAGGTTAAATCCTAATCAGTGGTTAAACAATAAACACTGCAGAGTCAAAACCAAACCCTGGGGCATCCTCTTGTCATTAAAACGAAACGACGCTAAATGGGAGTCATGAAGCGAGGACTCACTGTAGCTTTAATTGTTGTGCAATTTATGCTGAATGTATGTCTGTGTTTAGGAGTGCCAAGAGAGCTAGACTACGACGATATTAAAAAGGAGCTGCTTGGGCTTCCTAATGTTGAAAATGTACATAATCTGAACTTGTGGATTCTTACCATGAACAGGAATGCTTGCTCTGTACATATTGCTGTCGGTAAGCAAAACGGTTAATTTGTAATGACTAATGGCTAATTATTGCTTGGTCATTACCGTGTGCGCGTGTCTTTTCAAATGCTGGACAGCATCCTGCTTGTAGCTGTGTGGTGTAGTAGTTGGTATGGCTGCCCAAAACACACAGGACCTGAGTTCAATCCCCACTGGAGTCTTTAAGCCTTTTAGTTACTTCACTTTTAATTGAATAGGGAGGTGCCAATAACTGCACTTTCAGTAAAGTTTCATTTTTGTTGAAAATTATTGAGTTTTTTTGCCCAAACTTTCAGTAATTTTCCGTAGCATTTTTCCGAGATTTAGTAGTATATATTCAGCTTGCCCATTATTTCTCCTAGATGTTAAAAATCGACGAAAATTTTTTTTTAAAATAGTTCAAATAAAGCGTAAATATCGTTTATTTAAGTTTTTGTACCATTTGTAGCATGCTTTTTACGACAATGCTGACGACTGTGAAGCTTTAAAGTCTCCAGGCACAGTCAATCAATGTATCAAAGCTCAGTTTGAATAAAACCAAGTTGAATTGATAATTTGTGAAATACAGGCAACAAAAAATGTCTACAAAATAAAATTTGTCAAGTTTTTTGAAGCATCAAGATCTTTAACCATAAACATTGTTCTACTTTTTTGGTTAAGATTTTTTTGCCTAGCTACTTCATCAAACTTGTGTCAGAGAAACAAAGGCAGGCAAGCAAACACTAAGTATTTTATTTATTTCAGGATTTTCAGTTTTGATAGTGGTAGTCCATTTTGCAAAAATGATTTCGGTTCCAGTATCGGTTTCCTAATGTTTCACCAATTTCAGTTTCGGTTCATTATTTCAATTTTGGTAACATCCCTGGTTATGAAGTAACGTATATTTGTCAAAAGTAACGAATATCAGTACAGATCATGGCACTTAATATTGTTTTTGTGGACGATCACAGATGTAGGGCTTATTTGTACAGCATTGCTGGAAAATAATACTTTTTTACACAAACTTTTTGTAGGTCAACTGCTTGGTAGGTCACCTGAAGTCAGGTCCAGTGTTTTAAAGACAGACCTCTACCCTCATTTTCTTTATTAGATGTTCCAGTTATGGAAATTATCTACTTGAGTTCCAACTGTCAAGGTTTTAGCCCATTCTTTTGTACCAGGCAGACATGCTGCCGACATAAATGTAGACTGGGTGGCGTACGGTTCAAAGTCACACACATAATTCTTTCTTGTATCTTACACTAGTCGCGCACTTTCAACATAAAAAATTGACCGAGGTCGCCAATTGTAATTTTCTATTTGCGCCGAGTCTGTATCGATACCATGCAATTTCGTTAGCTTCTTAATGTAATACACTGCGCATGACAAAGATGTACTTTGGTGGAATGATCATTTGACAACAAAAATTTAACTCTTAATGACAAGAATAGCAATAACTAAGAAAAATATCAGGTGGTTAAAGGGTGGACTTGATGAACATAATTTTGGACACAATGGACATAACTTTTAGCATCCATTCACTAAACTGATGGACATATTCTGGTGGATGTGATACGTGTCTATTTACTATTTTAATGGACTTATTAGTCGTAATTTTGTATGCAAAGTTGAACGTCCGTCTAAGCCCACGTGATTTTTATTTTGACTGAGTCCATCGCGTCCATATTACAAGCGACATAGTGTATGTTTAGTTCGACAGCCATTGCCTCGAGTTAAAAGACAAGAAAATGGCCAACCAAAGTAAGCTTCAGAAAATTCGCAATTAAACATCATATCACCTAAGTATAATCTTAAGCGAGTAAGTACACACTTCGCACTTACTCCAATTTTTGTAAAATATTTCAATCTCTGCCTTTAACGTTGGCGCAGACATGTTTCATTTAGTCCGCCAATTGAGAAGCCAGCATTTGACATCACTCGAACACAGTCGCAGTGAGTTCTGAGCACGTGTACTATAAAGATTTGTGTTGTGGTTCCGTGACGCCATGTAATATGGTACTGCCGTGACAGTCTCGCGGGAGTATTTAAAATGAAAACAAACAGGAAATTCTTTTAACGTGAGTATGATAAACGCTTAAGATTGTCTCTAACCGTTATAGTTCTTCAGCAAAAGTTTTCTGAGACTTGCTTTAACTAGGCCTTTTCTTGTCATTTAAACAATTGTTTTTTATCTATTGTTAAAATATTATTATTTTTATCTACTAGGAGGCGACATAGATCAAGCCAAGATCATGACGAAGGCGACCCGTGTGCTACGCGAAAAGTACGCCATCACACAAACTACCATACAGGTGGAACGATACGATGCAACCATCATGGCTACATGTCAACAATGCATTGGTCCGTCAGTGTAGCTAATGATCCGATTTGATACATCAAACTGAACATTATGGCATGATTTGATGTCACGATGCACGGATGTGGTGATACATTTCTAGATGTTTGGGTGTTATTTTATGAAATCATGATCAGTGTGGCTTATAAAATCATGATCAGTGTGGCTTAAAGATTAGATGTAACAGCAGCAACTCCACAAATCAACGTTCGTAGGAGTTGACCATGTTGAAATATTGTTGAATAGTGTTTTTATTGCAAATCCGCTTTCCTGTAGCCATGTTATGTAGTTAATCTAGCTTGTCTTAACTGTAAACATCTTAAATTTAGCTGTTTACTGATGTACGTAAATCTTAAATGATGATAGTATCGTGTTGCACACGAGGAAGCAAACAAACACGCAATAGCTTGGCATTTAATCGTGCATGTAAAACTGGTTATTGTCGTATCGCAGTAGCAATCATTACGTAACCGCTTGACCAGTTGTGGTCAACGGGAATATGAGTTTGTTTAGTTTAAGGCATGATTAGCTGACCCTTTTCGTTGTCAAGGACATGTAACAGTGGTACATAAGCGAGACGTAGACGTGTCTTCGCGACTTTGGCAACTATCCAAAAATGCCCAATGGTCATCGAACATTTGACATAAGTTCGTCAGGCGGTCGTAAAACAACCGCGAGTATTTGCCATTGTCGCAAAAAGGTCGCCGGTTTCGGAAATTTTTTTAGAACGTTTAAAGTTTGTCGCTGGAGTCGCAGAACTTACCGCTTCGTCAAAATTTGCAGAACAGTCGTAAAGTCGTGTGCCGAATGTTCGCATGTTTGTCGCAAATTATTCCCGATGTTCATCGACAATTTCGGAATTCGCGAAAACTTGGCGAACATTTTTCAACACTTTCGAGAATTTCGCACTGATTTTGTGACATTTTGGCAGACCGGGGTTTTTTTCTGCGGAAATCCGCGAAACGATCGCAACGTACTCGCACGAATGCTGGGCAGTATTTGTCTCGTCGCAGAAGTCACCAGACGCGTCGTGCAAAGTTTGTGCAACATTCTCACAAATTAAACTTCCGTACCAATAATTTCACATAAATCAAATAAACAATTATATTCTCTTTCAGTGTTTTGTGCAATAGATTTTTTTTAGATATAGTTTATGGAGGCAACGCTGCTGCCTCCATGTTGAAGAATTTGCTTATACTCTTGTAACCATGAAAAATTTCACGTGTTAGCATTGGCAGTGATTTAATGTGCTTAATACAATTGTTGAACTTAATGACTAGAACTGCATTTGAACTAGTATGCATGAGTTTCTTAAACAGAGTTTGTTTCCTGCACTACAGAAGGAAATAAATGATAATTAGTTCTTCAAAGATGCACTTTCATTTCATTGAATGGAAAAAATTAAATGACGATGCTCTACAAGAAGACTGGATTTTAGCTAAAAAATTTGTATATTCTTATGCAGACAAAAAATGCCATTTTTTATTGAAAAGGAATTACTTTACATGGTATACAGTAATTCGTTTCTCTCGATTTTTGTGGAATTTTAGTGTTTTGTAAATCTTGTATGCATCGTTATAGCTTAATTTGCTCAATCCTCATTTCAAAAATGGTACCTTAAAGTTTGGGAAAATGTCTTGTTTAGCTTTCCAAAGTTTATAAAACGTTTATGGAAAATGTTATCTTACGAATACAAGGGCTGAGCATTCTCTACCAGAAAGAGAATTCGAATCGAATGCGACTTTCAAACTCGATTTAAACCAAATCTTAGTATGCTAGGGCTGAGCATTCTCTACCAGAAAGAGAATTCGAATCGAATGCGACTTTCAAACTCTATTCAAACCAAATTTTAGTATTTTGAATTCAAATTGAGTTTGAAATATTTTCAAACAAGTTTTGGAACCAGTAGCAAAAAGTGGTCTTACAAAGATCATGCATATTACTTGGATGTTATTCTGCAGTAAAACCTCTATTAGTTTATCTCTAAATTTTATACAGAACCTGCAGCTAAATTGTGCTAATTGCATGCTGTTTCAAACATTTTAACGATAAAGAATGTATGTGGCTGAAATCCCAAATTATTCGAATCTATAACTCTAGGTTCAAATTGAATTCGAACTTAGAAAACTCGTTCAAATTGAATTCGAATGTCCGTTCTTAAAAAACTTGTTCGAATTGAATTCGAATGTCCGTTCGAACTCGAACGTTCGATGCTCACGCCTAAAGATACCTATGGGTGTTTGTCTATACGTAATATCTACATCTGTTTTGATGTATAATAGGTTAATGTTACCATTAAAGTGTATTTTATACATAGCCATTAAGCACGATTGCTACTATTGTTTATAATTAATGTTGTAAATGTAATACTGTATGTGTGCCAAAAATGTACAGGTACTAGTTTATTGTATTTATGATTACTGTAGTCACACACAGATGTTTAAAATTATTTTAGATCTCGTGATTTAGACCTTGTGATTTTTCACGAAGATGAGTGGCTTGGATTCATAGTCTAATGAGCCTTTTCACAGTTGCAGAGATTAATGACGACCGCAAAAAGGTTAAAGGTTAAGTGTATCAGACAACGCATTTCTCGAGCAAGATCCTGGCCAGTAAATCACTCTATGGACAGACAAGGTCATAATTAAGTGGAAGTCCACATAAAACAGCTGAAGTTACTGAACAGGTGTAGCAGACGGCTTTGCTTCACCCACACGTCACGTGACAGTTGCAGTCAAGATGCTTTGCTGTGGTACACTTAACCTTTGACCTACAGCAGCTGAGCATGTGCACGACGAAACTGTGAAAATACTTATTCACTCTTCACATGTATTATACGATTTCTGTCCGTTGCCATGTATTGCATGTATTTTCCTGACAAATTCATAAAATTCTGCATAAGCCTGTGCCAGTGGTGACAATTGTGGCAGGTGGTTTGCATAAGCCTGTGCCAGTGGTGACAATTGTGGCAGGGGGTATGCAGATTTGAAGAGTAAGGCAAACAAAACAGTTTGTTTAATGTCATCTTGCTACGTGTAAAAAATTTTCATTTTCCATGAATTGTGTTTGCAATTGGTATATTAATCAGCAGTGCATTCCAAGCACGACATTCTGCGTATTATATAGTGAGAGTTAAAGGAGGAGAAAGGTAAAGTATGTCCCAAAAAAACTTTCCACTCAGAGTTATGTTACTTTGCATTACTTTTACATTGTTTGAAAGACTTGCATAACTAGAAAAGAAAGTTCTTAGTAATTTAAAATATTCTCGCTACCTGGTAAAATGTCACTGACTCACCTTCCCAGTGTGCACCACTGGCTCAACAATACACATTATTGAGCTTATTGACTATATAAAGTAACTTAAGCTCTTGCTTAGTTAGTTAGCAAAGAGTGCGCTACTTATGCTCTGATTATATTTTAAAACTTTTTGCAATGTTTTTTAAACTTTGATTCAAATGACTTAGCATCAAAATGGCTGTGCCTAACAGTCATCGTAGGAGTTTTCAAGTTTTTTACAGCATTGCTACTAATGCAAACCCTGTATGCAATAAGACTGCATGTAAGTGATGCAAGATCTCAAGAAAATTTTTTTAGCTTTATCTAGGGTTTTCTTGTTCTTTAAATTGTCAGAATTAAGTTACACAATCCAATTTTTGGTTTCTTTGGTGCCAAATGTTGATTTATTGCTGCAAAGTCCTTTAATTACATATAAACTCATTTTCTATCCTTCTACTGTACATAAGTATAACTTCTTATTGTGATTATGATATAAATCTGTGTTATAAAACTATTATGCAGTTATAATATTATTATTACTATTAATGTAAAAAATGTTAACTATTAGTAATTTTATAACATTAAAAATTATTATTATATTTTAATATGTTAGTTGTTGAGGAATTGTGTTTTCGTTCATGTCAACATTTCAGTGATTATAATTTAGCTATTAATTAAATTTTTTAATAACGAGAAATTACATATTTCAATAGTTTGTAAATCAAGACAGATTTATTACGCGTAATGCGTAAATTTCCCATTTCTGGTTAAGCTTAATAAAATTGTATAGCCTTATAAACCATTGAAATTTCCCATTTCTGGTTATGGCTTTACAAACTATTGAAATTTCCCATTTCTGGTTACGCGTAATAAAATTGTATTGCTTTACAAACTATTGAAATTTCCCATTTCTGGTTACGTGTAATAAATCTGTATTGCTTTACAAACTGTTGAAATTTCCCATTTCTGGACAAACTATTGAAATTTCCCATTTCTGGTTACGCGTAATAAAATTGTATTGCTTTACAAACTATTGAAATTTCCCATTTCTGGTATTAAATAAATTTAATTAATAGCTAGGTAATCAGTTGTAATGACCACTGAATTCTGGTAAGGCAAATGCACCCCAACAGCAAATTTCTTATGTTGTCTAGTTTAAAATTACTTGACGACATTAAGACTAGTTTCTTAATGACCCGGATTACATTTTCTCAGAATTACGACGAGAAATAGCTCCGCTAAAATCAGCGGAGTCGAGCTTAACGAAATTTAGTTACATTTTGTTCTGGTAATGAAAATACAACACGCCTGGGTGCTGTTGCGGTCAGACAATTATAAATAAATAAAGAAGGTTTAGTTTTCTAAGTATTGTAGAAAGTCGCTAGAATTTAGTATGAAACGAAAACGTGATTGGACAAGGGATGTCGTGAGTTTAAGATATTTAAGATATGCTTTATACAAGCAGGTGATGTAGGGTTGCCATCACTCCTGATATGCTTTATACAAGCAGGTGATGTAGGGTTGCCACCACTCCTGATATGCTTTATACAAGCAGGTGATGTAGGGTTGCCACCACTCCTGATATGCTTTATACGAGCAAGTGATGTAGGGTTGCCACCACTCCTGATATGCTTTATACAAGCAGGTGATGTAGGGTTGCCACCACTCCTGATATGCTTTACACAAGCAGGTGATGTAGGGTTGCCACCACTCCTGATTTAGTCTGGTTTCTATTGAAATTCGACCATAAATTCGTAGTTTCGGTTGGATTTGTCAAAAATTCTGAAATCTCTTGATTTCGATGTTTGAAATTTAAGTGGAAGAAAGCTGAGCTACAACCTTGACCTACAACTATTGAAATTTTGCAAAAGATTAAGCCAAAAATCTTTGTTAATTAAGGTAACAATAAACTTATTAAATTAAGTTTAAACGGTTACATGGCTTCATCGTTTCACCCCGTCTACATTTTTCGTCAATTTTTGCTGCAGCAGCAAAAGCTGCAAATCAAGTATTCATCCACTTTAGCTTTAATTCACATGACGTAAAGGTGCTTAATAATTTGATTGCTAATCAGATCCCAGAAACCTCAGAAAACGTGAGAAATGTGACTAGGCTTGGAAGAATTTACAAAAATTGTTTTACACTGCTTGCACTTTTGTAAGTTTTAGATTTTTAGGACTTTTTTAGACTCTAAAATCAGGCATTTTTACTAAGAATCTCTTCACTTTATAAAGACCTCGTAAAACATGTAAAATGCAGGAAATGTTTGGTTTTCGGGGCTCCACCGGGGAAGCTTAGAAGCCCCCTAGTTGACTCTTGTTTCCCAACTTTGGTTCATCGCGGAGTGGCAACCCTAACGTGATTTATGTGCCTGTATTTGAATCGAAGAAATTTACTCAACTTTATCATTGTCAAGGGTACATCCTGTAATACTTTAGGCAAACCTGGCACGAGATTTCATAGCAAACTAATACACCAAATCATAGTAGATAAAGTATTTTTACTTTTTCATATTATTTTCACTGTGATAGTAGAGGAAATTTATTTTTTATACTCCCTTCCTTTCTTTAGAGTTAGAAATATTAAAATTACAATGTCTTTAAATATTTAATTGTTAAAATAGTGCAGAGAATGTCGTTTTTCCAGTAAGTTAGTAACAGTAAAAAACTAAAATTATATCGATTCTTACATACAGCACGTACAATTAGTCAAAGAAAATATTTATAATTAAGAATCTTATGATTATATACAAGAAAAATACTTATTTTTTACAATTTATACATACTACATGTACATTAATAGTAAATTATGGTAACACAAGAGAAAAATAAATATGTCAACGTAATTTACATGTAAAACAGTAAAAGTGGGAAAAATTTATGCAATATACGTAAAAATAACAATCGTCATTAGCATCAAAGACACGTGCTTCTGCAAGTAAGGACCGCGCACAGTAAAAGTGGCACAGGTAAAAATGGCACAGATCAAAATAGCACAGGTAAAAATGGCACAGATTAACATGGTACAGGTAAAAATGGTACAAATGGGAAAACGTGCAAGACTTATAAAATATAAGTTTAGAGTTAGCTAGGGTTACTATGAGGGATAAACATTTTCAATAATTTTGCCTCTGCCATGGTAGTTATGCTTGAACACTATTTCTCTGTAGCACTAACCCTATTATGCAAAAACTACCGAACATATTTCCACGAAACATTTTTTTTTGCATAAACATATTTTGTTACTCTCAGAATTAACAATAAAGCTTTACAAGTGCTTAACTAACTTTTTCTGAGGTAATAAATTAAACTTGACGCACAGGAGAAAGTTCACAAATATATCGTAATGATGCCGTAGACAAAAATAGTGAAATTACATAGGTAAACTATGGCATTTTACAAGTCATTACAGCGTAGAATATCCAAAGTGGTTTCTTAGTTCCTGTACTTATTGCTTGTTTCTGTCAGTAGAGCTTTATTAATAGATAATGGTAAGGCCAGGGGCGTATTAACCAATAGGCTGTGTAAGCTATAGTCTAGCGCGCCAAAGTTTGAGAGCGCCACATTTTAAAAGAAATTCTTATTGTCCTCAGAAAATGTGAATACTTTCATATTCATGCAAAAGGCGTATTTTATAACACACCACAGGCAATTTGTGAGCTCACCGCTTTTATAAGTGCCACATAACGAACACGTATTGCAGTTGAGCAGCTTGCTTGAATGTAATCGCTATACCAAGAAATGTATTTAATAATGACCACCGGGAACCTACGTTAATGGTGTTTCTAATACACCAAAAGTAATTGTTCATTCTTCTCATTACATAAATAAACAAAAATTCGCAATAGATAGGAACAATATTCACAATGGGCTGGACAGAACTATCAGCCTAGAGCGTCTTAAAGCGTTGATACGCCCCTGGGTAAGGCATCCCAATCATATATAAGTAATTTCATTATTTCAACAGCAGTTAAGCTATAAAAGTTTAAACAAACAAAACTGTATAGAATGTGGGTAAGGGACAAGAAACATGGTCAAGGGGAGTGGTGAAACTTCCAAAATGGATGTTTTTGTCGTTTTTTTCATAAAACATGACCAAACATTCGTGGAGCACTTCGTAGAGGTCTCAGGCGGAGTGTTGTAGCTTTTTTGGAAAGAAGAGGACTTGGCTACAAGATAAGGTAGGCTCCAATCGGACAAACAACAACGAGTTAGTTTCAGGCTGCATTTTGAGAAATTTTCACTCAGAAAACTGTGTAACGCTGTTTGTAACCTTTGCTTGTACACGTATATAGCCTTATGAGCTGACTTAGTACGTAAATACGCACGTTCATTAGTCTATTACCATCGTCCAACGGCTAAAAGAAATGTATACAAACACTAAGAGGAATGTTCGTGCATTATTGATTGTAATTCTGCTTAATGAACAAAATATTTTGTGAGCCGTTGCTAGTCTATATAATACGAATAAATGTTTTTTGCTTGTTTACTTGTTTATCCGTGTTTCAATCAAAAGAATCGGACGAACACATTTAAGAGAAGACAGGATGATTTTTCACATACCCATTTTCAAGTATGATAAAAAGTATACATTTTAACACGATTAGTACTGCAAAGGTATATCTGATGATTAAATAATAGATTAAAAACTTAATCAACGGCAGGCGAGCCCAACTATTGATAACATCACAAACGCACGTAATTTTCAACAGCAAAAACATTACACAAGCGTGTTGCGCGTGTTTGTGAAAGCGAAAATTGAAGTTCAGTGCTACTGTAAGCTATTCAGGGCGTTGTACCAAAATTAGGCTAGTTTTAAGATAAAAATTTAAATTTCATATTTACCGCTGTGTTCACGCATGAGCTGTCGAACGTGTGTAGTTCGTCACAAACTAACACACCTGAACTGAGAGGTGTAGCACCTGTTTTTTGTGCAGTGCGTTTTCCAAATGCAGGCGCTAGTGCACATCTAACTAGCAAATGGCGAAATGCGTGTAACAGCGAAGATGCGTTTGTGCGCTAATAATTCTTTCACGTAAGTCCTTCTTTAAAAAACTAGTATGTTTCTGTTCAATATTCTGAATAGTAGATTGTTTTGACCTACAATCTGAAATTGGGTCCGGTTTTGCTTTAAGTATTTAAATTAGTAGAGATCTCCCTCCTACTGAGTGCGTTCTAGTTTCATTGGAGAAATTATTTGCATAAAAAACATATGCCATGTTTTCCATCGCTTCCATTTGCGATATAATTCCTACGCCATTTTTTCATGTGCCATTTTCACCTGTGCCATTTTACCTGCGCCATTTTACCTGTGCATTTTTACCAGTGCCATTTTTACCTGTGCCATTTTACCTGTGCCATTTTTACCTATGCCATTTTACCTGTGCCATTTTTACCTGTGTCATTTTTACCTACATTCAATGAGAATCAATGCCAATGTCATAATACGATCCGGATAATGAGCCGATCTATCACCTCCTACCGAGTTTCTTACCAAAATGATGACGTCACTGTCCAGCATCATCAATTCATCTTATCAGAAACGGATGCTTCAGAAAGTGCCCTACTGCTGCATATCACGTATTCATCTCAGCTAATTCACAAGAATCCGAAGGCAAAACGATAATTATGTTTTCGTTAACGCTTACAATTAGCAACACGAGGCATTGTAAACGGCATTATGTAACATATGTAATGTTTCATTAGTAAATGTTACTGCTCTGTGCATACAAAAGTGTGATATCAGATGTTTATATATATTTCTTATTATTCGAGTTTTTGCAGGCGTGATACGTTAGTTCATACTTGCCGATGCCCACGTAATAAACATTTTCACAGTTCTAGCGATTGATGATGATCGTGAAGAAGTCAACGCTTAAGTGTACCAGACAACACTGTGTACACTTGACAACGCTTCGCAGCCCATGCTATTGTAATAGTAACAGTTTTAACAGCTAGCTAGAACCTTACCTAGTTCATTTTTCTTGTTCCCAAACAAGATCACCCTAAGCACAGACTAATTCATTTTTAAGTAAAGACCACGTAAACCAACTGAAGTTACTGAACTGATGCAGCAGACAACTTCTCTTTACCCACATGTCACGTGACGGCTGTAGTTAAGACGCGTTGCTGTGGTACACTTAACCTTTGACCTACAGCAACTGCGCGTGCGCACAACGAAACTATGGAAAGGCTCATTGAACAAATGAAGTTTTTAATAATTCACTGATTCTTTGTGGGTATCAATTTAAAATTTCTTGTCACGATGTTTCCTTCTTTAGCATTTCTGTAGTCTGTGAACGTTAAGACTGACCATTCATAAGGCGTCCAGTACAACATTAGCATAATAATGGTTAGGATTAAGTTCTTCGTTAGGTATTTGGCCTATCACACGTAGGCCTAGTTTCGTCAATAGCATCTTCAACACGTCTGTAACAATCTTAGTCTTCTCTGTGATATCTAACATGCGTCTTGTAACCTCGTGATTCGTTTAGTAAACCACAACGTCGAAATAATGTTTGTATTGCACTTTGCCTACATATTGCGTCATCCCCCTTTTCCAGCATTACTACGTCAATAGAATATGACGTCAAGAGTAATTATTACGTAAATTGACGACCACATGAATGATGACGATTAAAATGATCATCGCCGAACCCTTTCGGTGCGTCATCCTTAGATACGTGTGTTGCACTCGTGTGTTTATACGTTTATGCACTCGTGTGCGTTTATACGTGTGTGCACTCGTGTGCGTTTAAACGTCATCCTCGTCTATGCCTTCTGCTACGTACACTGCAAAAAAAGAAATTTATTAAATCTCATTTATTTTCAAAATTCTCCATTTGCAGGATAAGACTGCACTAATATATTTAAAAATACACTACACATTAAAACTCAGTAAACGCACACGTGCATACGGTAGATATAGCAGAAGCTTAGACTCCTTTGCGTTCAACCTTTTACTTGGCAAAGTTTGTAACTCTTTCCTATATACAGTTGGTTTAGCCAATAGTCATTACTGTAAGTGTCTTACAGATATATACAAACGCCTGAACACTTTGTATTTGGCTACCCTTTCATATATGTATAACAAATATATTTATATGCATATAAATATATATATAACAAAGTTAATACACAATGAATATATTAATGAATGCGCTTTGAATTGTGGTAATTTTGAAACTGTTGCAAAAATAGCTACATGTTGTACGAAACTATACTTTTTAGCAGAAATTTCGTGAACAATATCAATGAAGGCTGCACATGCAGATACATCGCGGAAAATATACAAGTGTTCTAAATTTAGTGAAGGTATAACGTTTTGCAAGAAGATTTAGCGTTGTTAGTAATCAAAGGGTAGTCAAATACTAAGTGTTCTGGCGTTTGTATATCTGTAAGGCACTTACAGTAATTACTATGGGCTAGACCAATTGTATATAAGAAGGAGTTACCTCTGCCAAGTAAAAGGTTGAGCGTAAGGGATTCCAAACTTCTGCCATATCTACCAGTTGGCAGACGCAGGGCTGTGAGAGAAGACATCGCATTTTCTATATTCCTTCCGTTAAAAGACCTCTGAACCAAAGAAAGCAAAATAAGAGAGCAAAATGAATAGATATATCATTCTCTACCATCTGAAATACCCCTTACCTAGATGCAGAATAGGGGGGAGAGATGCTGAGAGAGAGAGAGAGAGAGAGAGAGAGAGAGAGAGAGAGAGATTTTCTATACACATAAATAAAAACATGATTTCAAACAAACAATAAGTCTGTCACGTGACAAAAAACTACAAAGATTTGCAAGACAATCAAAAACTACCGTGAGTTAAATACGTTTTTTTTGGCGTACCGATAAAACCACCATGATTTTACAACTTGACTGTAAACTGATTTGCTTCTAAAGAATAAATAAAATAAATTGGCTGCCATAATTGATGCCGTTTCTATAAATAAATTTGCCTGCAGTGACAAAAGCTGCTGCTAATTTAAACGTACATGATCAATGTATAGTGTACAGTACGTTTCTGCTTAAGGTATGTTTTATGATATACTATAGTTAAATCGTAAACGTATAAACTACAGCTGTTTATACATTTATAGGCTAAACTTTATGCTAAGCGCAACTATTGTAAAAAGCTTTCGAGGAAAAAACAATAGGATTTTAAAAACGTTGAAAAATCAATGACCTCAGTGTGAACGAAGCATTATAAAAATGCTGCAAAAGTTTGAAGAAATTCCTCATCATGCGTGTGAACACAATTTTCAGCATCACAAACATTTCACGAGCGTCTGAACACAATTTTCAGTAGCACAAACATTTCATGAGCGTGTGAACATAATTTTCAGCAGCACAAACATTTCACGAACGTGTGAACATAATTTTCAGCAGCACAAACATTTCACGAGCGTCTGAACACAATTTTCAGCAGCACAAACATTTCCAGAGCGCGTCAACATAATTTTCAGCAGCACAAACATTTCACGAGCGTGTGAACATAATTTTCAGCAGCACAAACATTTCACGAGCGGGTTGCACGTGTTTGCGAAAACGAAAATTGAAGTACAGTGCTACTGTAAGACATCCAGTGTAATATACACAAACTGGACCAATTTTAAGTTCAAAAACATAAATTTCAAGTTTATTGGTGTGTTCGCGCATGAGCTATTGAACTTGTACACAACGTCACAACTGAACAGCTCTGAACTGAGAGATATAGCACCCGTTTTTTTGTGTGGAGATGCAGGCGCTACTTCCCTAAGTAGCGAATGGTGGAAATGCATAACAGAGAAGAACTGGTGCCGCGAAAGAGAAATTGGGTTTCTGTGGTAATAATAGTACATTCCCTTTCAATATTTTATACAGTAGATTCACTGAATTGCTTTGAGCTATAGTTTATTATTGAATCCCCTTTTTCGTTTAAAGAAAAAGAAAAGTGATACCTGAAGTAGGTTTCAGAAAAATCACCTTAAAAAATTATTCTACTTTATAGCAATTTTATGCATGTATCGCACTCGCGTTGAAAGGAATTTTTGTTGGTTTTCATTTTTAATCTTTCACAATACTGTTCCGAAGTCATTATTACGTGACGTTATCTACGCAAAAGTAAATCAGGGGAAGAAACGGCAATGTTAAATTATGTCTCAAAAACTTTCCATGCAAATCTATATTACTTAGCATTTCATTTACCTACTGGTAAGACTTATGTAACTAGAAATAATAATTTTTAAAAAATGTTCGTGCCAATTGGTAAAATGTCGCTGACTCACCCTCCAGGGTGAGCCACTCACCAGCGAAAGACGTATTTTTAATCTTATTGACAAAATACACTAATTTTAAATTTTACTTAGTAGCATGTATGCTACGAATGCTCTGATAATTTTTTCAAATTTCACGTACGTAATGTTATCAAAACTTGTTTCAAATCACTTATCATCAAAATTGCTCCGCCTAACTGTCTTTGCAGGTCTTTAAATTTGCAAGTTTTATACAGCGTTACTGCCGATGCAAGCCCTATATGTAAAAAGGTAGTACGCAAGTGGTATAAAATTGCGAGATGAATTTTTTACACTTTATGTACGTGGAAGGTTTTCTTGTGCTTTAAATTTTGTAGACGTTGCACGTATTAGAACTAGTCAAGTCTTCTATGAGGCAATGTCTGTCGTGACGCTAAAGTTGTCGCTGGGGTGTTTTGGGGAGAGCGTACAATCGACATTGGCAGGTTTATCAGACTGTTTTTGTAGTTGCGATGTTCGTGTTAAACAGATGAAATCAATGGATGAAAACATCTGTATTTTACTCAAAATCATAGTCTCATAGTCAATCCACATATACACGAAAATGGTAAACATAATCAACAGTAGTAAACAAAAGTCAAAGTAAATCCATCAGCCAATATATCATGGCAACCGAGTCCGAACGTTATTATAACCACACAACTGTTTAAGCCTATTGCTTGTCTTCTAATCTTGCTACCAAGTGTGAAAACTACTACATTCACAGAGAAGCCCAGTAACCCAGTTCCATACAAACATATAGCAGTAGCAAGTACATTCATACAAGGAAACTTCCAAGTGTACAAACAGATGTCAGCACTGACTTTGTGGTAATGAAAAACAAAAGTTTGAAACTAGAAATCAAAATTAACAATAACAATATTAACAAAAAATGCGAAATGACATACTTATCTGAGATCTGTTAGAGCTAGAACTGCTTCCCTTCTGGCAAGGATTTCCTCTTTTGTAAATGCCATTCACGTTGGTAGCCGTTGTGGCCCAGCTGACGTCCGTCTGTTTGGCTTCGTCTTTTCGTGGACAGCCAAACGCGGCCAGGAAGGCCACCCTGAACCTCTTATTCATGAAACAGTACGTAATCGGATTGCAACACGAGGAACAATAACCGAGAAGGAACAGATATGATATGGCCGTTGGCGATAGCGTGCTGTATGCAGAGTCACTGTCATACATTGCCCACAGATTGATGATGTTAATGGGTGTCCAACAGATGAAGAACTCGAGCACGACAGCGAAGAGCATCTTGATGACTTTGCGTTTGTTGGCCAGAGCTTTTTCAGAGTTCGTTGCTCTCATTCCTGTCAAAGCTACAGTAGCTGACGATCTAGTCCTTGCACCACCAAATGTTATGATTTGCTGTGCACGTTTGGGACGTTTCAGATTGAAAATTCTCAGCTTCTTCCTGTTCTGCTGTTTATTTTCTCCCTTGGGGGATAAAACTGTCATTTCTGCAGTGAAAATAGAAACATTGATTTCATTAATAAGCATAAATATCGAGGTAAATAAACTAATTAAAAACAAACATACAATTACAAGCGTACTGAAATATGTGGATATTATACATTAAAAAGTTGAATTTCTGTAGACATGTTACTTTACTAAGATTTCGTTATCTGTTTTACCAACATCCTGTTGTTTTGGTAAGCTGCATATTTTTATACGAAATTAACTCATGATTATAATTATCAACAACAAATATTACAACAGCAGAAATGCGACGTCAGAGACATGAGCAACAACAGTGTCGACAATGAGGACGGTCCATCAGAAGTAAATTTCCACTACTCTTGAAACACCTCCACAAAATGTTAGTGTTATAATAGTTTGAGCTGCGAGCCGTTGTCAAATTTACAGAAATTTGCGTGGTACACTTAATGCTTGACCTTTCCACAATGCCATCAATTACTAGAAATTCACAATGTCATCAATTACTAGAAATGTGAAAAGACTTATTGTTCTTGTTTGTTACATGGCTTATATATAAAGGGAGACAGTAACTGCCTGTGGTGTGTTATAAATTACGAGCTCTCAGCAACTGCCTGTGGTGTGTTATAAATTACGAGCTTTATAAGATTACGTATACGCTTTTTCCGAAGAGAATGAGAATTTTTTAACACTGGACATCTAAAATAGGCCTAGTTAATCTATTGTAAATAAGCCAGTTGCCACGTAGTAAACTAACTGTCGTGAATAGAGCGTGTGCCCTGGTCTGACAAGTTTTTGAAGCGGCACCACGATCAACACTGAACCTTTCTTTGGTGCAAGTGTTAAGTTTCCGTTTAGCATAAAAAGGCATCTTGCTTTTTTTGAAATTACTAGTATTTTTAGCATAGTAAACATTCGACAGACGTGCTGTGGTATTAATTTGATTAAAATTCGCCGCCATTAAGGTTGATAAATATTTATAAAATCCAGTACAGATGTGGCTGCTACAGCAGGTTTTTGATAAAAGTTGCATTTTTTCCTCGTGCCAAATTTCACCTGAAAGCAGATTTAACGTTATTATAGATTTAAGATTTCGGGGGCGGGGAGCGGGGTGGGGGTGGGGTAAACTTAACAATAGAATTTTTCTCTTCGGATTCTGTTAGAACGTGGTCTCAAGTGCCCTCAACAAACATGGTCTCAAGTGCTCTCAATAAACATGGTTTCAGGTACCCTCAACAAACATGGTCTCACGTGCTCTCAACAAACATGGTCTCACGTGCTCTCAACAAACATGGTTTCAGGTACCCTCAACAAACATGGTTTCAGGTGCCCTCGACAACCATGGTTTCAGGTACCCTCAACAAACATGGTTTCAGGTACCTTCAACAAACATGGCTTCAGGTACCCTTAACAAACATGGTCTCAAGTGCTCTCAACAGACATGGTTTCAGGTACCCTTAACAAACATGGTCTCAAGTGCTCTCAACAAACATGGTTTCAGGTGTTCTCAACAACATGGTCTTAAGTGTTTTCAACAAACATGGTTTCAGGTACCCTCAACAAACATGGTCTCAGGTACCCTCAACAAACATGGTTTCGGGTACCCTCAGCAAACATGGTTTCAGGTACCCTCAACAAACATGATCTCAAGTGTTCTCAACAAACATGGTGTCAGGTACCCTCAACAAACGTGGTCTTAGGTACCCTCAACAAACATGGTTTCAAGTACCCTTAGCAAACATGGTTTCAGGTACCCTCAACAAACATGATCTCAAGTGTTCTCAACAAACATGGTGTCAGGCACCCCCAACAAACATGGTCTCAGGTACGCTAAACAAACTTGGTTTCAGGTACCCTCAACAAACATGGTCTCAAGAGCTCTCAGCAAACATGGTTTCAGTTGCCCTCGACAACCATGGTTTCAGGTACCCTCAACAAACATGGTTTCAGGTACCCTTAACAAACATGGTCTCAACTGCCCTCAACAAAAGAATCGGCTTTGGTGCTTTTGAGATATTCGCATAAACCCAAGATGGCGCCTACCGTGGCCAAAAATCTGTTATCTCATAAACGATCGAGTCTAAGTAAAAAAAATTATTACTGACTGATAGGAATGGGGGTAGTATATTCCAAATGGGGGTAGTATCTGATGAGGATGGGGTAGTATATGAAAAATCATCCTGTCTTCCTCTAAATAAACCAAATAGTGTCCTTGGTGCACTGTTACATGTCTTAAAATTTGGACGAAGACAAATAAACTTGATATGCTACTTGAAAATATCAGTTTTTATTTTACCAAAAGTATCTCACCTTGATTTTCACACTTCAGCTCCAATCTTGTGCTTCCCCAAAGCTCAACAGCTATGAGAGTGTAGGCAATAAACATGACGAGAAGGGGAAGAAAGTAGAGAACTATGGTAACCATTAATGTGAACGCCTCTTCACTCTTCTCCGAGGGCCAGCGTTCCCGACAGTTGTAACGTCCTCCTGATAACGCTTGATGACGACTGTAAGTATGAACAAACGCGTTCTTAAAACACAATAATGACGCTGTTGAAAAAGCTGCTCTCAGTACACGTACCGGTAAAGTTCTAAAGAATGAATATATGATACTAACTGAGTATTGAAAGTAGAAGTTTACCTTATTAACCAATAGATAATGTATTTGAGAGTTAGTTTTGTAATAATAATAATGATAATGATGATGATGATAATAATGATGATGATGATGATGATGATGATGATGATGATGATGATGATGATGATGATGATGATGATGATGATGATGATGATGATGATGATGATGATGATGATGATAAAGATAGTGATGATGATAAAGATAGTGATGATGATGATGATGATGATGATGATGATGATGATGATGATGATGATGATGATGATGATGATGATAAAGATAGTGATGATGATGATGAAGATGATGATGATGATGATGATGATGATGATGATGATGATGATGATGATGATGATGATGATGATGATGATGATGATGATGATAAAGATAGTGATGATGATGATGATGATGATAAAGATAGTGATGATGATGATGATGGTGATGACGATGATGATTATGATAATGATAAAGATATGATGATGATAAAGATAGTGATGATGATGATGATGATGATGATGATGATGATGGTGGTGGTGGTGGTGGTGGTGATGATGAAGATAAGAATAATAATGATAATAGTAATAATAATAATAATAATAATAATAATAATAACAACAACAACAACAACAACAACAACAACAACAACAACAACAACAACAATAATAATAATAATAATGGTAACCTTTACTTAAAAACGAGTTTAAACTCAATGGACAACACAAGCCACGAGGATTTTGTCGCCGACTGTAAGCTTTTAATAGTACCCAGTCACGACATCGAACTCACTCACCACGTGTCAGACGGAAAACAGACGCGTTACTCATTACACTGTACAGTCACTCAAGTCAGCTAAGCTTAATAATGTCACACAAAATGCCCGTACAAGGGTTCATTGAGTTAACACGCATAACCGAGAGCCTCACTCACAAGCTATAATTTCATTTTTCCTGGTTGCTTTGTGTTTTACGTTTTATGAAACTCATACAAGGTACACAGTTTCGAGAGCTTTAGCTATTAGCACGGACTTTCATCTAAGCACCTTTATTATTTCTTAATGGCATTCTTTAGTGCAGGGTAGGTGCTTTTAGAACTTAAATACATCGGTGTCAGATTATGTTAGTGTCTTAAGTGTGTTAAGAAATATCAAAGGTGACAAAATGGCGCTTCTTTTCTGGCGGAGTAACACACTTGAGAATGCCTGGTACACTACAATTATCTGTTAGATCTGACATTACTTGCATAAAAATAATGCAGTTTTATTATGAGCTGTGCGCATTAATGCAATAATGCATTATAATGTTATAACTGTCTTAATCGTTTGAATTGTTTCTCCTTAGATGCTATGAGCTCAGGTAGTGTGTATGTGTGTGTGTGTGCGTGTGCGTGTGCGTGCGTGTGTGCGTGCGCGTGTGTGTGTGCAGTGTGCAGTGTGCGTCCGTGCGTGCATGTTTGTGTGTGTAAACATGTATGTATGTATGTATGCATTTTTGATTGTATATTTTATTTTGTTATATCAATAATTTTATGAGATCAAGAAAATTTAATAATAAAACATAATTACGTTAATGACTAACAATTTTAATTAATTTCATGCAGCCCAGTCAACAAAAATAATTATTATTGATTGTTTATTACACAGGTGAACAGCGCATGCGCAGCAACGAGCGAGTGTTCTTCAGTTCATTCTATAACCTCTTTCTCACTGTTTATTTGACTCTTCCTTTGGTATATTTCTCCTTAGGTTTACAATGGGTGATGGAGACTCCAAGACATTGACCAAAATTGGATTGGCAAGGTTGGGGGGGGGGCGTTGGGTGTGTCACTGCCTTGTAGATCACAAAAAACTCTAACCTCAACAACTATGATTCTGGCATTTTGTAAACTTTCCAAACTTGCAATAAGCATTTTCACAATTTCGTTGTGCGCACGCGCAGTTGCTGTAGGTCAAAGGTTAAGTGCACCACAGCAACGCATGCCAACTACAACCGTCACGTGACATGTGAGTAAAGCAAAGCAGTTTGCTGCGTCAGTTCAGCAACTCCAGTTGTTTTACTTGGAGTTTAGTTAATTATGCATTAGTCCATGAGTTGAGTGATTTACTAGCAGGATCTTACTTGGAAATAAGATAAAATGAACTATGTAAGGTTCTAGCTAGCTGTTAAAACTGTTACTATTACAATAGCATGGGCTGCGAGGCGTCTCAAGTGGTACACTTAATCCTTAACCTTTTTCACGATCATCATCAACCGCAGGAACTGTTAAAAGGGGTTATTCTCAGCATAAAAGCAAAAAACCTTTTTCCGGTAAAACTCTTTTCGACGCTCTAGGCTGATAGTTCTGTCCTGCTAATTTTTATTGTGAATTTATGGTTGCTCATGTAATGAGCGGGCTAAGCAATTACTTGTGGTGTATTAGAAACACTATTAATCTAGTTTCTACGTTGTCATTATTAATTACATGTATTTGCATAGGGTTTATATTCAAGCAGGCTACGCAACTGCTTGTTGTGTAATACCTTGCACCTGTTCATTATGTGGCACTTATATAAATGCAGCAGCTCTCAGTGACTGCCTGTGGTGTGTTATAGAATGCGCCCTGTTCATAAATATGAAAGTATACACATTTTCCGAGAAAAATATGTTTTTTTCTAAAATGTGACGCCGCATAAACTTTGACGCCCTAGGCTATAGCCTAGTTAGCCTATTGATTAATATCCCCCCCCCCCAAGCATGTGAAAATGGGGACTGTATAGGAATTCTCAAATGATCCTTGAAACCAGATATACGGAAATTAACTACTCGGTACCCTGACGATTTTCAACAATTTTCACATTTTAAAGCTGCTTAAACACTGGTTGTCATGCTGTGCGATACGTACTCTGCAAGCAGGGACGATCTTGCTGGGCTCTGATTAACTAGACAGTTGGTTAACAACTTAGCAACCGACAGATGAAACGCGAGATCTGGCTGTACGTCACCCAAAGAAGCAGACGTCTGTATTTTACAGACGTCTGCTTCTTTGTCAACTTTTCTATCCAAAACGCATAATTACATAGACGCAAAACAGATCTGATCTGTAGTTACACGAAAATTTGGCTTATTAATCTTGTTATTAAAAGTTGAGTTGCTTTTTTTCGTTGTAAATCTCTTTGGCGTATCGTGACATTTTCATATCTTACGACGCGAATAAAAAAACAAATGAAACTTTTGCATTAAATACGAATGCAGCTCGATACTTACATGAGGGAAATTACCAAGTTTGTGGCCTAAATGAAAGATAAAGAATATTACGATGTAATTAAAATTTTGCCTGTAATGAAATTTCATTATGTTGGGCAAAAATGCAGTGATTTTACCTGTCTGTTTACCCGCCATTTTATATATTTTAATTTTTCATTTTTCCACGATTCTAATTTTATAGCACTATGGCATAATGTGTTTAAAATATACAGACGGTATAGTATAGTGTTAACGCGACCGCTATTCCAGTGGGAGGCCTTGAGTTCGCAACCTGCTCGTACCAAATGCCTTAAAAGTGGCACCTGCTGTCGCCCTGCCTGTAGAAGTGGCGTAATAATAATCTCTGTTATGTTGTTTAGATTTGCCAGTTGATAAAAAAACTCTTTAAAATTATGTTACTTATTTATCTAAAACCCGATTTTAAATAAAACTTAATATTGTTGTTGTTATTGTTTGTGTTGCTGCTGCTGTGTTGTTGTTCTTGTTCTTCTTATCCTTCTCGTTGTGGTTGTTGTTGTTTTTGTTATTATTATTGTTATTACAATTATTATTATTATTATTTCACGTACGGGTTCTTTTGCTGATATAAAATTCTTAATCTAATCTTAATTAACACATTACAATGTCTCTTTTATATTCATATTGTAGGCCTCCTCGTTGCGTTCCACTGACGATGGTTACAACAAGCTTCCCCCCCCCCTTGGCCTACTGTGTTGGACATTTTATTGTTTTAAGACTCATTTGCATTGGAATAGACCGATTTACTGCACCAGGCAACGTGAACGGGTCATTCGTGTTTCACGAACAATCAAAGCAGATAGCGAAATCTTTTTTCCACTAAACCAGAATCTTACTCCATTTATTTTACGAGCTTTTGGCACGGAAGATCGCATAGCATCAGGCTGGACAAGTAACAGGGGAAGAAAGACTGTTAATTATGCAGAGAGAATTAGGGAATAATTATACTAACAGTTTTTTTAAGAGAATTAATTTTGGACCTGTAAAAATTAAACAAAATGATTTAAGACAGTTTTAGAGAGCGTGTTAAACAAAATATTTCATTTTCGATGGAAAAGATGACCATGATCATTCATTGTACTAATCCACGAAGTACAGTAATAAAATTTATTGTGACTATAGGAAATTTGGTTTAGAAAACGAAAATTTCTCCAGACTGTGCTAAGATCATGTCGGTCGTTCTGGTTTTGGTTAAGTGCTACATTATAAGATGGTGTCAGAAGTGGGATTTAAACCTTCAATCCTGATATGAGATGCAAAACTTATAAAAATGGACATTTACTTATAAATTAAAAAAATTATATGTGCGTTCAGTGAATTTAGTAAAAACATCCTAGATTTACAATAGTGCATAGGATGGTGTCAGAAGTGGGATTCGAAGCTTCGATCCTGATACTAAGATGCAAAACTTATAAAAATGGACATTTAGTTATAAATTAAAAAATAATATGTGTGTTCAGTGAATTTAGTTAAAAACATCCTAGTTATATGTGCACTATATATGCATAGTTATATATGCATTATAGTGCATAGTTATATCCTGCTTTAAACATTAACGTTAAAATCTGTGAATTACCATTTACTTTTAAAGTTTGTTACGGAGTTATAGTTAACCAAATATTTACATACAACATGTTTTGAGCTGAAGAAATTACAAGGTGCAAATTATTCTCAATACTGGTTGTTTATTCCCAAGGCCTGTTACTAAACCATGATATTGTTGGTAACTGCTGATATACAGTATGTTTTTGCATTTTCAGATTTGTAAGAATTATTGTCTTAAAGCAAGTTCCAAACTGTGGTCGAATTTCATGGTAAAAATAGCTGTTGTTTGTGTTTACAACATAAATTTTAAAGTTGCATGAACATGTTACAGGTACTAGTGTGACGAACTAAGAGCTGGTTTATCGAGAATCGCTTTTGTTACCTAAGAATTTGAATAATTTAGAATAATCGCTGTAGAGAGAGATGTAGGATAATCAGGTTTGGAAAATAAAGATTTCCCAGGTTGTGCTATCATCATGTCGGTCGTTCTGGCTTTAGAATAATTACTAGATTAACTGAAAGGGGAGATGTAGGATAATCAGGTTTACAAAATAAAGATTTCCCAGATTGTCGTAACATTATCATGTTACACATTTACATTCCAACAAGCCAAGCAGCGTATCAACAAGAACGGATCACTACATATTTAGGTCGAGCCTGTAAATTACTATCTAAAAAAGGTATCTCTTCTATTGATTACTCAATGTATATTCTCATGATCGATATGTCAAAGGCCTTTGATTGCGTTCGGAGAAAAAAATCAGCTTTCCTGTCTATACGAAATCATTGGGCCTGATACAATATACATCATAAGTATAATGTTAGAAATTTTTTAAATTTAAGACAGGTGTGAAGGGAAGCTGAGTCAGCCATTTTCTACAAACAAAGGAGTACCTCAGAGTGACTGCCCAAGCCCTGTACTGTCCACTTTATATCTATACCATTGAAAGACCTGCAAGATCACACAGTTCTTGATTCTGAATTAATACCAACTGAAGTAAGACAATAACACAGTTACAGCTTTCTACAAAGTATTATTTTTAACTACTATCCCTATGCAGTACGCTAATGATGTCACTGATCTGGCATGGATTACAAGAAACAAAGAAGAAGGAGATGAAATTAAAAACTCCATAGAATAGAAACTAAAAAGAATGGCTCTTATACTAAACAAAAACAAAACTGAAGAGTTTCACATAACACGCCATGGTGATTGATAAATTGTGGAAAATATGCAAGTATCTCGTTAGTCTGTTAGCAACAGAAGACTCCATATCAAGACGGAACATAATGGCATTATCAGCACATTCAAAACTCACAAATGTTTTTAAAATAAGAAGATTTCTTTGGAAACAAAAATTAGAATATTCTCAGCTTTAGTTGAAACTGTATTTCTGTACAACTCTGAGCTCTGGACATTAAAAGCAAATGATAAAGCTGAAATCTATGCGTTTCAAAGGCGAAATTAGAGAAACATTTTGGGTATCAGATGGTCAAAAAAATGTCAAATAAAGGTCAATATGAAAACGTAAAAGAAGAACCTTGGAAAAAAATAAAAAAAACGCTGTTTAAGATAGATTGGGCATATTTTTATACTAAGTGATGATAATCCAGTAAAGATAGCTCTTCAACCAGTCATAGAAGCAGCTAAAAAACCTGCAGAAGGACAAATGCTAACACATTTAGATTTTGCACAGAAAGATTTAAACACATCAGCGCTGATCCTTAAAGATAAATGCACTTGGGACATTGCAAAGAGTAGGGAGTCCTGGCATAGGGAGGTGAACAGAATCATGTCCCTGGACGTATGATTCATTAGATGATTATGATGACGACGATGATGATCATGATCATGATGATGATGACGATGATGATGATGATGACGATGATTGTAGTTTTAATTAAACAGCAATATTATACGAGTTACGTTATTAATCAGCAACTTATCACAGTGAAACCATACACATCTACAAACAATGTTACTTGGAATAAGCCTTTTCACAGTTTCGTTGTGCGCAGTTGCTGCAGGTCAAAGGTTAAGTGTACCACAACCATGTGTCTTAACTACAAACTGTCAGTTGACATGTGAGTAAAGCAATATCGACTGTCGCATCAGTTCAGCAACTTCAGTTGTTTTAGTGGACATTACTTAATTATGCATTAGTCTGTGCGTAAAGTGATTTAATAGCAGGATCTTGCTTGGGAACAAGAAAAAATGAACTAGGTAAGGTTCTCGCTAGTTACTGTTACTATTACAACAGCATGGGCTGCTATACGTTGTCAAGTGCGCACAAATACGTTGTCTGGTACACTTAACCTTTTACATTTTTACGACCATCGTCAATTGCTGGAACTGTGAAAAACCTACTATAGTGAAAGCCTTGCTGTCAAGCGTACAAAATTATAACTGCAACGTTCTGTCTCGTGTTCACGTGTAATAATTAGAACTTTTAATAAAATTAATCACATAGAACGGCTTGTTGTCAATTATTTGTACTAGTTGCAAATTTTATTCGTGTTTGTTTAAGCAGTTTTACTCATTACAGACTAGCAGATTTCTTTCAAAAATCTCACATCACGAAAATCACAATAATCTGGACGCATTTAATCACATTGTAAGTAAAATATCGTGTTTTACACTTTTTAATGCTTATAAGACCATTCTGTTACGAGTTCTTATGATGTAAATCAACTGTGAACTAAAAACTCAAAAATACGTTAATTATCGAGCTAGCGATGACAGAAAAACGTCTATGACAAACGAAATTAACGGCCAAATTCATTTCGCAACAAGACGCCTTACGTACTGGTCAAAGCGGCTTATGAGGAACCTACCACCCATTACAGATGACGGCTTATGATAGACAAGCCACGGTTGGCGGAAGACGGCAAGTGGATTATCTTCGTGTGAGAGGGACCATTGGTTAGTGTAGGTCTAGGTTCGTTTTTCTTGACGCGGCTTTTTCTCCTCGTGGCTTGCACTTTACGGATTATGTCCAGCTCAGTGTGACACGGGCTTAATACAGCGTTGCAGATTTATCTTTTCGGAATCAGGCTCGATTTACGGTTACTGTCATGGGCACTTTCAGGAGGTTTTAAGAAATTCTAAAATTGAGAAATTTTCTTACCTGTATACAGCTATGGGCAGAGGTACAGTTGCAGACACGAACCAAACCAAACCAATCATCTTGTAAGCGTGTGACAACGTCTGCCATCTTCTCGAGAGTAATGGCTGACAAATTGCAAAACACCGTTCTAGAGAAATGGCTACTAGAGTCAGCGAGCTAACGGCTACAGATACGGCTAAAACGAAAAAAACGTTACTTATTAGCAATGCAATTTGCTGTGAGAGTTTTGATCAAATAGATCAGATCCCAAGGGCAAACGTCGTTGACTGCATAAGAAAACTTCACATCATATTATTATTATTATTATTATTATTATTATTATTATTATTATTATTATTATTATTATTATTATTATTATGATTATTATTATTATTATTATTATTATTTATTTATTTATTTATTATTCAGACATTTAAAGTCATAAAACAAACAACGGAGCTATATTTGAACAGTGGTAGCTCGTGTACAGGTACTGTGAAACTGCAGCACCCCCTATTTTCATTCGATATTACCCATAATTTTCAATATAATAAGTCCTTTAGTTCTTTCTTTACACTTGTATGAAACGAGAGCACGTGAGGGTAGTACTGTTTACATCACAGCCTAGCACAGTGCGCTCCAGCACTACGGTGTTTGGCTGCTGCACGCATGCGGTCGTGCACACATGTCTGCGCCCAGGTAGAGAAAGTACTGTCCCTCATACAGTTTGTTGTCAATTGTCATGTGCTTACCGTGAATGGATCAAGCTTGAACTGTCACAATTTAGCCTGTTCATAAGCAAATTTATTTTTTGTTTAGGATTTTATCTAGTTTATGTATAAACTTTCATATGTTTTTTGTTAAAAATTACAATTATAAATGACAACATTAACATTACGTACGTGTGTTTCGTTGTACATAATATTAAAAGAATGGTTAAAAATTTTCTGAACCAGCATCCCACTAATTTTAACTACGAGCCATGTGTGTTTATGTGTGTGTGCGTTCCTGCGCGTAAGTGAGTGTGTGTGCATGTGCGCGTGCGTGTGCGTGTGTGCGCGCGTGCGTGCGTGCGTGTGTGCTTGAGCGCGTTTGTACACTTATACTTAAATTAAATTTCGGCTGCAACTAGAAGCCTATTTATGTAAATATGTATTTTTAAATATTAATCGTCATCATAAACTTGCCCAGACTTGCAAACATCGGTAAAAATTTGCTTCATTAATTATGCGCTCTGTTTCTAAAGGCATCGTGTTACGCGCATAATTTAAATTTATACGTAATTAATACGGTTATTAATGTTAATCAAACAGCTACGCGGTTTCACGTTCAATCTCCGTTCTCCGTTTAATTTCCGTTTTTATGAAAGTGCTGCTAATTAAGCTTAATGTAGGTAAACTTAGCAAAGTTTAATGGACTGATTGATACGCTGGTTAATTGTACAGAATTCCGTGGTTAACTGTATGCAAACGCAAAGAGGAAAATTATTAGAACAATTTGACCTCGCGGAAGGATCAACACGATTAACCCACGAAGGATGAAATCAGTCGTTTGAATTAGCACAAGAAAACCCCCCACTTACATAAGGCTTAAGAAAGTCGTCTTGAAATTTTATATTACTCGCATACTACCTTTTCTGTATATAGGACGTGCGTCGGCAGTAACGCTCTATAAAACATGTAAATTAAACTCCCGCGATGACAGTTAGATGCAGCCATTTTTGATGATAAGTCATTTCAAACAAGTTTAGATAACATTGTGTAAAGTTTGAAAAAATAATCAGAGCATTTGTAGGATACATGTTACTAGTAAGTAAAATTTTACATTACTGTAGCTTGTCAATAAGATTAAAAATATTTGACAGTTTTTTTTGGTTAGCGAGTGGTGCACCCTGGCGGGTGAGTCAACGACATTTTACCAATTGGTCAAAGCATTTTAAATATGTAATTAATAATTTTGTGTTTTAGTTAAACAAGTCTTTGAAGAAGGTAAGCGAAATACTAAGTAATATAACTTTGTACGGAAAGTTTTTTAGGACATAGTTTAACGTTTCCTTTTCTTCCCCTGAATTACGTTGTGCGTATATGACGTAGAGTAATGGCGAGTTCGTGTTAAAGCATCTCTCTAATTTAATGTATTGTTACCTGAACTGATGAATTAAAATATGTGCATAATTATTAGAAGTAATTTACATGATTTTTGCATAATGATATTTACAATGACGATATGAAAGTAATAGTATTAAATCATATTAGTACACAAGAGATATATTGGGCTATTACATTATAAAGACTTAACTACGTTTTAGTATAACTGATTAGTAGATGATTATGAACATGTTGATAAAAACCATAACATTATTGTTTCTTTTATATTACTAAGTTAAAACAATAATACAAGATAGTCTAACATACCAATTAACCTGCTCCCAAGTATATCCTAGATAAGAAGCTGTGAGATAACCCACACCACTTGGTGGGTTATTATGTTAACTCAAATCATAAAGGATTGACCACACATTATAAAGTTTTTAGAAGAAACCTATTAAATGTCAGAATAATTGGATAATTGCATGGTCAGTTGGCACGATGCCAAATACAGGCTTGCATTTTTATTCACAACCTGTTTGCTGGGGCAGATTCAGGCAGACAGGGTAAACACGCATAAACGCTATAATCGAGATAATGTTTCTCATCACCCGTTGGTGACGATGGTGTTCCACAGCGTACACAAAGAGATAAATAAACAAGAATTGAACTGAATTATTATTCTTCATAAAGCATCAGCTGGGATCAGCAGAGCGTGAAGGAAAACGGGAATTGAATGCGTCACTTGGAGCTATCTAAGTATTAATGCGCAACGTACATCACGAAGATATAAAATACATTTGGGACTGCTATTATATCCGAGAAGTGATAATTAATCCTTTGTGAATAATCTTCCCTGCTCGATAAACATAATGTCTAGCCATATATGTCTTCCTAAATCATTTATCATACTCAGTACTTTAGTTCAGAGCGTTTATATTAACTTATAAATTATGAATTATATTTTATATATAAACTTTATTTATTATGAGTGGATTACAACACAGTAACTATTACTGATCACAGTACTTCCACTATGTGCAGTGATGAAATATACAATTAGTTGGTTCGAGTATGCAATAACTCAAAACAGTTAATTCGATAATACGACTAGTTCATTAGTTAATACCTAATTAAAATTTACAAAATTCATACAATAGATACGATAACAGAAACGATTCTCGATGTACATAAGCCTATAAGCCCATGCAAAGTACAAGTTGTACATTGTTATGTACAATATTGCTACTTAATTCAGAAATCCAATACATGTGGAATTAATACAATTAGTGTAGTATGACAGTTATTACAGCAGTACATATAGTTGTTTCTAACATAAGTTGTTCATTAATGAGTACTTGATTGAAAGACAGCCTACATAATAACTTAAAACACAATTATACGTACAATCAGCTAACAAAACGTTTGGTAGACTTTATGTAGTTCTGCAACAATTTGAAGAGAATGTCACTGGATGGATGACCTGATCTGAGTTTATGAAAACTGTCCTTGTAAATAATAGCAGGTTTAGGGTTGTTGGCGTGTAATTCTTGAATTACTTCGATCATCATTGTAATTGGGGCATACTGATTTAGTACGAACTCCTCATAGGTTCAACAATCTACTTTTAAAAGCAAATGAAGAAAGGAAAGTCTGTCTTTTTTCAATTGATAAATTATTCCATAGGCGGATCATGGAATATTGCATTTATATTTTCGTACGGCAGAGTGGTATACATAGTTGACTATTATAAAATACGTTCTACATATTCACTACACACCAGACGGTACAGTCTAGACTCTAGTGGTAACACGCTTCGCTTTCCAAGTAGGAGGTCGTGAGTTCGGTACTGCGGCCGGGTGATACTAAAGACTTTAAAAATCGTACCTGCTTTTTCCCTGCAGGGCGCGCGGAATTTAGGGTAAAAGTGGGGTAGTAATAATCTCTATTACGTAGTTTAGCACAATCTATGTAGTGTGAATTTGTTATTTTACAGTTGTCCTAGTTTGTCGCGGGGATGGGTAGTCTAGTAGTGTAGATTTCGGACTGTAACCACGCAGTCTTGAGTTCGAAACTAGCGGCTGTTAACGCCAAGACATATACCCTACGTGTTATTCGTTATTTGTGTGTTGCGTCCTTACCTGTATTGTTGCTGGCAGTGGGAGTTACTAAATAACCGTTAGTGCTAATGCTGTTTCTTAAAGGAAAAGTTCAGCCATCTGGAAAGTTGGGCTTGTTTCAATGTTCACAAAAAATGTTAGAAGGATTTAGTAATAAAACTGCAATAAGCGTCTTGTGTAATTGGTAAAATCACTTTAAAGTCGCGATCACTTCATGCTTGTCGCTGTCATTTTCAGCGCCCATTCTTCCACCAATGACGTCATTCGTGTTGAAGAAAAGTAGCGCTCTGTCAGTCTTTAGTTTAATAAGTTTTTACAAAAAAAATTAGATAGCTAATTCTGTAATATTTTTGCGTGAACATTAGGTAAACTGCAGAAGTTTGAATTAGTTTAAGCAGCGCGCACTTACGGAAAGCCACGATGCACTCACGAAAATTCACGAAGTCTCCGAGTTACGTCATGATTTTCAAGTGAATGTCGGCAATCACCGCGCCTCAAAAAATTCTATTCAGAGGTAGTTTATTTTAAATTTATGCTTTATAAGCAGCTTTTTGCAAAATTTCTTTGTTACATTTTTCAAAGTTTAGGTGATAACAGTAAAATAAAACGTACTGTGTGAATTGTTCTTTCCTTTAAATGAGCGACGATAAATAAATCTTATCTTTGCCTTTAATCAAAATTATTATTACATTATTACACATCTCTGCCATTATACGTGATGACAAGGCGACAGACTTCAAGATACGTACCCCCAATGTAAACTGCACAACTGAAACAGTGGCCACGCCCTATATGAATCTCACAGCTGAAGCCAGTGTCTACTTTGATCTGACATCAAGGTTGACATGATTACAAGCACACACTTTAATCAAGTAGCAACATTTATTAACAATATCAAGTAACACTAATTTATTACATATACTGAAACTAGGTTATGCAATCAACCTCATTTTCCTAATCTTCTTATAGTGCTGTACAATGTAAACATAACATAACAAGCGTGGCTAATATAATCCATCTGGCAAATGGACAGAATACTAACTATATAGGATTTATAGTAGTGGAATAAACTCACTGGATTAGTTCAGTGGTTCTTAACCTAGGGTACGAGTACCCCTTGGGGGTACGAAGCAGTTAAGCCAAGGGTGCGCGAAAGCTGTGTCGTGTGACATGCCAGTATGTTCTGTTTTGCTGTACAGCGTACGCGTACGGAGTACGAATTTTACGGGAGTATCGGTCACGTCCTGTGAGGAAAGTGTTACGTGATTTGAATCCTTAGACATTATGATTGTTTGCATTTTAAAAGGTCATTATTTGTGCAACACAATAGCGTTTTTCGTTTAATTCACTGCACACTGCCTGGCATTGGTTAATTTGTTATATTAAATAGACATTTGGCACGAAAAATACATTGGCGGATTGCAGTAGGCGAGGTTGACGGTTTTTGGAAAAAGCGGCCATTGTGGCTACTTCTAAGTTCGACCGCAAGTTCGTCTTCTGAATTGACATCCGATTGTCTTTTTTCCTGCGTTTTATTCTTGAATAATTGTATAATTAATTCTTAATTAACGCTTGTATAATTAATTCACGCTTGTACAGTTAAATCATACAAGTAAAAATGTTTTCTAGAAACTCATATTGCTAAAAAATGTTAATTGGTACGCGGCAGTAATTGGTACGATGACCTGAATTTTGAAAGGGCACTTGGCTAGTAAAGGGTTAGGAACCACTGGATCAGTTGCAACAATAAATAACAAAGCAAGGTTTGAAAATGGTTAAAAACTCGCATTTTCACGTGAACAAAAAGTGTCATTAAGTGACATGCATTACACGACATTGACTTTGATTTTATGTTACAGAATCACAAGTTATTCACAAAATAAATATTCTAGCATATCTAATTTTAATGTATATCTAGTGGTAATTTTAATGTATATCTAGTGGCGGCTCGTAGCTAAAATTAGTGGGGTGCTGCAAAATTAAAAATTTTTAGCCATTGTTATAATACTGTATAAAACGAAAAAAATATAATTATGTAATTTTAAACAAACAAACACTTACGAAAATTTATACATAAACTTGATAAAATCCTAAACGTATTGTTTGCTAATTAATAGCCCGAGTTGTTGCAGTTCCAGAATATGCCGGTACGCAGTTTTTAAGCACGTGACAACATGCACTGCATGAGTGACAGTACTCTAAAGTGCAGCGTCTTATGTCTGTTGGCCGCATGCGCATAACAGCCAAACACCACTTTGCTGGAGCTCACTGTGCTGACCTGTAAAGCAGACAGTACTACACTCACGTGCTGTGGTTCCGTAGAAGTATAAAGAAAGAACTGAAGAAAAAAGGTTTATTATATTGAATATTATCGATAATACTGAGTGAAAACACGGGGTGCTGCAGTTCCACAGTACCTATACACGAGCCACCACTACGTACATCCCAAAAAACCTTCCACACAAAGCTATATTACTTAGCATTATGCTTGCCGGTTTGAACAACGTATATAATTGAAAAAGAAAATTCTTAGTAATTTAAAATATTATATAAATAAAATATTTATAACCTGGTAAAACGCACTTCATCAGCCTTGCAAAAACCACCTGGCAAATCAAAAACAACTTGGATAGCAAAGATAAATGTACAACAACTTCAACCAATTCTATCTTTAGGTGTAGAAGAACTTACACTGTTAGCTACAGATAGAAGTGGGTGGAATACTGATAAATGTTGATATCTCTGTGCCTACAGTAGATCGAATGAGACTTCGAAGAAAAGGCAGCACACGTACAAATGTCCAGTAGCAGACCGAATAATGGACAACTATAGTTTTATTGTTTCGCCATTTTGAAAACTGGCTGTTGGGAAAAAGTCGTTACTTCCTTGCTACATTTTAGAAGGTATGAATTTTATATGCATTTAAAGTGGAAGAAAATGCAATTTTAAAGTATGCCCCAAAAAACTTTCCATGCAAAGTTATGTTACTTAGCATTACGCTTACTTGCTTTAAAAAGACTTATATACCTAGAAAAGAAAATTCTTGGTAATTTAAAATGTTTACGCCATTTGGCAAAACGCCACTGACTCACCTTCCCAGTGTGCACCACTGATTCACCAAAAACACATTATTGATCTTACTGACAAGATAAAATCATTTAAACTTTTGTGTTGTTAGCAAAGATTGCCCTACAAATCCTCTATTTTTCAAACTTTGCACAATGTTATAACAATAAACCCAAATAAATAAATAAATGTTATAAACAATGTTAGAAACTTGTTTCTAGTCACTTACTGGCAAAATAGCAGCACATAACGGTCATCGTTGTAGTTTAAATTTACAAGTTTCAAACAGGGTTGCTGCTAACGCAAGCACTGTATGCAATAAGACAGCATGTAACTGATATAAAATTTCAAAGCGAATTTCTAAGCTTTATTTATCAGGAGTGTTTTATTTTGTTTTAAAGCTAAACCGGATTCAATCTTAAACTGTATGTCAAAACAATCTACTCATTAAAATATTGAAAACACATACTATTCCAAAATGACTTACTTGAAAGAATTATTACCACACAAACACTGTTTCACGTTCGCGCCACTAGTTCTTCGTTGTTACATGCATTTCGCCATTTGTTAGTTAGACGGGCACTAGCGCCTCGTCTTGTATTGTGTGAGAAACAGGTGATGTACTTTTCAGTTCAGAGGTGTTAGCTTGTGACAGACTGCACACGTTCGACAGCTCATGCGTCAGCACAGTGGTAAAATTAAAGTTTGAATTTTTATCTTAAAACCTTCCTAGTTTTAGTACAACACAGTGAATATCTTACAGTAGCACTGTACTTCAATTCACTCTTTCACAAACACGTGCAACATGATCATGGAATGTTTTTGCTGTTGAAAATTATGTTAGTTTGTGATGTCATCAATAGGTGCCCTCGCCCGACGTTAATTAAGTTTTTTAATCTATTATTTAATTATCAGAAACGCTTTTGCAGTGTTAATTGTGTTAAAATGCATACCTTCTATCGAACTTGAAAATGGGGTAGTATTTGAAAAATCAGCCTGGCTTCCTTTAACATTATTGTAATTGATGGTATTTGTGGTGCCGACTAATATTATCAATGGTATTAATGACAAGCAAGTTTGAGAAACACCAACCCAAAGTTCTTTTCTATGAAGCCTACAATAATTGTGGATTGTCAGATTAATTGCAAGTCGATTAATTTTCTTCTGAAATTTTGGTACATGATATATTGCCCCAATCAGCGAGCCAACCAAATAGTTTATGACAGATTATAAATGAACAGTGTAAAGAATATGGCGACGTTTACATTGATCCTGGCTCTACTAGTCATTTATTATAAGATTTGCCACAATATTAGTGTTCACGAGGCACAACATTTGTTAATTAAAGATGGCTCAACTTGCAGCTTTTCCTTGCTAAAGGAAAATGTGATTAAATATTTTTCATACCATATTTTGAAATACTGTAAAGAGTATACGTTTTAAACGCCTATAATAATGCCAAAGTGATTCTGATAATTAAATAATAATTGCATTAGAAACTTGATTAATGACTGTTGAGCCCAGCTAGTGATGACATCACAAACTAACATAATTTTCAACAGCAAAATTATTCCACGAGCGTGTTGCACGTGTTTGTGAAAGCGAAAATTGGAGTACAGTGCTACTGTAAGATATTCAGTGTGATATACAAAAACACTGCAAACTTAAAAGTTTAAATTTCAAATTTACCGCTTTGCTCACCTATCAGCTCTCGAACATGTGCGCTACGTCACAACTGAACAATTGTGAAATAAGAGGTACGGTACCTGTTTTTTGTGCAAAGGCAGGCAGAAATGCAGGCGACGTCTACCTAGCGAAGCGCATGTAACAGCGAAGAACTAGCCGCGCGAACACGAAATTACCTTCTGTGTTAATAATTCTTTCACGTAAGTCATTCTTGAAAACATAGTATGTTTCCTTTCAATATTTTATGGGTTACATTGCTTTGAGCTACAGATTCGATACTGATATTGATTTAAAATTTTAGATCAACTCAAACTTTAAAAGTTGCAAAATCTAACAGAAGAGTAGAAATGACAGCAGTGATGTTATTGACTGGACAGGTAAATTTTAATGAGTTGATGACTCGTTTTGGATTTACTAGAGATGAGCTTAGTGAATGAGCTATGGAAGCCCAAAATCTAGAACTTTTGATACACCAATGTTCTCGAGTTGACGCAAACAGGCGAAATGTATTACTAAATAAACTGGGAAATGAGAAGTTAAATCTTGTGTATTGGACCAAAAATGTAAATTTAATATCAGAACAAACTTACTTTTTATCTTAAAACCCTGCTGATAAATTTGAGTAAAATAGGGACTAAATTTATTTAGTTAATGAGATTATTGATCGTAACTGTTTGTGGACTTAAATATTGAATTGGGAATTTAGTACATTAATTTATCTGCATTTTTATATTACTAGACAGGAAACTTGCTTCATTAATAACCTTGATTTTAGCACTCACTTTAATACTCCTTATTTAACATCACTGTAATTAATGTTATACGTACAAATTAAAAAAGCTAAATACAGAATGAGTAACATGTCATATTGTAGTATTCATTCTAGTATCTGTGTAAAATTGTATAATGTTTGTGCAGAAATTTTGGCCTGCAAAAATACTAATAAATGCTTATCATCATTATCGTCGTCGTCATCATCATCACAATCACCACCACCATCATCATCATCATCATCATCGCCATCATCATCATCTTCTTCTTCTTCTTCTTCTTCTTCATCATCATCATCATCATCATCATCATCATTATCATCATCATCACCATCATCATCACCGTCACCATTGCCATCATCATCATCATCACCATCATCACCATCATCATCATCATCATTTTCATCATAATGAGCTACAGTTTCAGATTGGTTACGGTTTTAAAAGAAATGTAGCGAATTTTTACACCTGCAATAACTGGACCCTCCTGTCCCTACCTACCTGATACATTTATCATTTATAGGCTTACAAAAGAGAAAGAAATGTAAGAAAACATTTCTTACATAAGAAAATGAAAGACCGTGAAGCTCTGCCCCACAAAATAGTTTGCCAATTCCGAGCGTTTGATTAGGAGAAGAATGGGAATTAAATAATAATATCATCCATCAGTTTGGCTTATTAACAATTTATGTACTCTTTCAACGACAGAAAATTCAATTACACGAGCAAAAGAAACATGATTCTGTTAGCACTAATACGGCATGAGAATGTCATTATCACGTACTGATCTATATGAACACGGGAAAGAGCAACTCTGATGGTGCTATTTGCAGATATGAAGGTGATGACGATTAATCTTTTGTTTTAAAATACATAGTTACGTAATAAAGTTAAAGTGATTTTAACTTAATTATGAGTACGCGCGCACGCACACACACACACACACACAGTAAAATAAACCCAACAAACAGAATGAGTTGTTCTTTCCTTTAATAGTGTTGCCATGCAAATGTCATACGTAAGTCTACATCTAATAACATTACACTATGTGGAATTTATTATAGCATATCCTGCAAACGACAGCAAACAACTTAACGACGTCTAAGTCAGGGTCAAGAGCTGAGCTAGATTATTAGCTGTGTTGTGATCTCTATTAAGCGCCTATATGGCTTCACATAGTTTCAGAAATCAGTGAATACGATTAAAGGAAAAAACAACCCATTCAGTATGTTGGGTTTATTTTACTGTTATCACTTAAACTTCTATAACAACGAAATTAGCAAAGAACTGCCTATAAAGCATAAATTTAAAATATACTACCTCTGAATAGAAATTTTCAAGCGTGGATGTTACAAAATCAGCTATTTAATTTTTTTGTAAATATGTTTGACGAAGATTGACAGTGCCCTGCTTTTCTTCAAGACAAATGACGTAATTGGAAGAAGATGGGTATTGAAATCGGGAGCGTCCAAGCATGAAGTGATCGCGACTTTACTAATTACGTGATTTTACTAATTACACGAGGCGCTTATTGCAGTTTTATTACTAAATCTTTCTAACACTTTACACGAATATTGAAATAAGCTTTGCTTTCCAGAAGGCTTGACTTTTCCTTTAACACAAGTATGCAGTTTTCTGGCAACAGTGGCGGATAGTTGCTGTAAAAATGTCGTACTTTAATCATCTACATTTCGTAGAACACGCCTTCACATTGGATCTAATTGCAAAATATACATATTCACTCGCTGACATATATACTTTTCTTAGTTAGGAAAATGTCACAAATTTTTTTAAGCCGGTGTAAGTAGCCATTACTTATGAACGAACTACGTTTTTTGCTTGACGGTGCAAAATTATTCCATAGGTTCGACAATGCAAATATGAATAGACTTCAACATTTCTGGTAAATGTTTTTGGGAGCATTGTCAAAATCCACAAAGCGTGGCATGAAGCCATGTCATCCCAAAATTCCTGAAATTTCATTGTTTTATCGATTTTCTCTCCCCATACTCTGCGTGTGTTTGAGACAGGCTCATTTCTTCAGCTGGTCGTTATCTATATACTTAGGTTTCAGCAGCATGTTACTGATGCGGCACATAACCTTCCGAATACTTTTAAAATCGACCAAGCGTGGCACCAAACCTATCTACTGCAGAACAATTTTCTCTAGAGCGCTACGCAAAGATTAGCCTGCAAATCTCTTACGTGCTAATGTCTGGCTTTCCTATTCATTTAAAACAGATCTACTGTACTGCTGACTCATTAAGTGTAACGGCTTCTATAATTTAAAGCAAAACCGGACCCAATCTTGAACTGTAGGTCAAATTAATCTACTCTTTAAAATATTGAAAGAAAACATGCTATTTTTTCAACAATGACTTACGTGAAAGAATTATTACCACACAAACACAATTTCACGTTCGTGCCACTAGTTCTTCTTTGTTACATGCATTTCGCTATTCCCTAGTTAGACGGACACTAGCGCCTGCATTTCGGATGGTGTTGCACTACCCCTCAATTCAGGTGTATTAGTTTATGACGAACTGCACACGTTCGATAGCTCATGCGTGAGCACAGTGGTAAACTTGAAATTTGAATTTTTATTTTAAAACTTGCCTAGTTTTAGTACAATAAACTGAATATCTTACAGTAGCACTGTACTTGAATTTTTACTTCCGCAGATGCGTGCAACACGCTCGTGGAATGTTTTTGTTTTTGAAAATTATGTTAGTTTGTGATGTCATCAATAGTTAGGTGATTAATTAAGTTTTTAATCCATTATTTAATTATCAGAAACGCTTTTGCACTATTAATTGTGTTAAAATGAATATTTTTTATCTTCGCTTGAAAATGGCGTAGTAAGTGAAAAATCATCCTGTCTTCGTTTAAAGGAAAGGCGGTACATACCTTGCAAATAAGCGAGTATGGTGCACACTGCTGCTCCAAATATGAAAGTCCTCAATATGCTTCCCACCAACGTGAAGGGCATGCAGAAGACACCCAACAGCAAGTCGCTGACGGCCAAGTTCAAAAGGAAAACGTTGGTGACGGTCCTCATGCGTTTATTCTGTATCAGCGTCACAATAACGAGAACGTTTCCCACGAAAGAGAGCACAAATATGACGGCGTAGAGAGCAATTCTCAACTCGACGCTCATCTCCGGAGGAGTGGGCGCAACTTCCGGAAGTTCCCCTCTAGAAACGTTCGACGTTTGATTTAAACTTTCGTCCACGCTTCTGTTTATCGTATGAAAACTTTGTTCGGTGGGTAAAACTGACATGGCGACAGTGAATAATTTCATTAAATTTTCTAATAAGTGACTCCACTCATCACTCCATTGCTTCTGAATCACTTCAGTTCATAGACAAGCTTTAATGTAAAACGCTAAGTAACTTTGTCCATTCAGCTAAGTGCACGATTTCATTTTTATGTGAAAACTTTGTTTTCGTTGAGTTTTGTTCTGACGTGGACCAAACTCAGCTGCTCTTCTGCTCACAGAATTCCTCTTCGCTGAAGCCAAGTTACAGGTAATATTATGCGCGATGCTCCTGACACGCGAGTCACACACGATTGAAGCCGCCCTGTTTAGTAACTAATTCACCATCCAACTATAGGAAAACGATTGCCTTCCAAATTTCAAATCTAGAATATAAACCATATTCTGTTTAGTACTAATTGTAACAACTGTAACAATTTGTAACAACTCTAAGAATTTGTAACAATTGTACCAACTGAAACAACTTAACAATTTGTAACAAGTCTAAGAATTTGTAACAATTGTACCAACTGAAGCAACTTTAACAATTTGTAACAATTGTAACAATTTTAACAATTTGTAGCAAGTATAACAATTGTAACAATTTGTAGCAGTTGTAACAATTTGTAACAATTGTACAATTTGTAACAATTATAGCAACGCTAAGAATTTGTAACAACTGTACCAACTGAAACAACTGTAATAATATGTAACAATTTTAACCACTATAAGAATTTGTAACGATTGTAGCAACTGAAACAACTGTAACTGTTTGCAAGAATTGTAACAATTGTAAAAATTTGTAAGAATTGTAACAACTATCACAGCCAGTAAACACCACAGGGTGCGCCACACTATACAAAAATTCTGTGTTTGTATTAATAAAGCTGTAAGATGATTACTGCTTCAGCTGCTTCTACTGCTTCCGTTGCCGCTGTCGCCGTCGTCACCGTCGCCGCTACTGCTACCACCACTGCAAACCGTTCTTGCCCTAGCTTCGTTTGCGTACTTATTTACCTAGAACTTTAGATAAGATTTTTTCAAGTTTTTTTCTTTACGGAAGCCATTTTATTTTAGTAGCCAAGCCATTGCCCATGTCGCAGCACTGATTTTATCGATTATGACGTTTTTCTGAGGAAATAAGCCCCGTAATGCTCCAAGACGAGCTATGTAGAAAGCTAAAGTGGAATTACAGATAATTTTAACCGCAGGATTGTTGCAATGGGAGAGAGCAGTTCTTTGAAACGGACATCGCGTGATGAGAACGAATGTTCTCGGTTATTAACGTACTCTCAGAAGGAAGACAATTACTCGCTGGCAAGATTGCTGCTAGACTTGACCACGGCATCTGAGCCACTCTCTCCCTAGGGAGCGACTGATAGATGGATGAGTTCTCGCGCGGAGGTAAATTACCGTCCAACGCGCGTAAGAGACGGTCTTAAACAACGCTTAATAAAATCACAGTGAACAGGCAACTCCCTGGAGTATAATCTATTTTCAATATACATATGTTTATTATAGCCATAAGTCTTTATTTCTGTCAGCTAGAAGCTTTTAGTATTAGGCGGCAGCTATTATGGTAATTTGTTCAGTCGTCCTTTCCTTTAAAATGAAGTCCAACACATAATTATTTTTACATTTCATCTGGTGCAAAGCATAAATTCATTCAACACCGTTTTTGGAAAGTTTCAATTATGAGCAAGTTGTCATAGACGGCGGAGGACCTGCATCTTAATGCTGCATTTTTTGCATTTTTCCATGCTGCGTTTCCGCAGTATTCAAAAACATTAATAGTTTTTGAATACAAGACGTCTCGACGCACTATGGTCAGCACGTACGCTGTAGTTTAGCATTCACTGATCGACTAACTGACTGACTCACTAACTGACTCACTTTTACTCAGTTACATTACAGTTGAACTAAAGTCTAGGAGAAAGTTTCCGCTAATAGTTTTTGTATATAGTTTTATAGCTTCGTATTCACTGTTGAACTCACTGACTGACTAACTGACTGACTAATTTCGCTCAATTATTACTGTTGAACTAAAGACCAGGACAAACTTTTACAATCTCTTTTAGGCGGAAAACAATTAGCGCTGAGTGTCACACTAATTTCTTCTTACGGGAATAAGTCGGTTTGTTAGAAAAGCTTTTCCAAAAATGGAAGTTTTTGCTTAAGAATTTGTTGCAGAGCGTTTTGCGACACGATAAAAATGTCACGATAATATTCTTTTCCGGATCGTTGTTTCCAGGAAATATTTTTTGCAAATGAATCGTCATTTCTTTGAAAATTTGCTTTTTATAAAATGCACAAGTTTTTAAAAAACTAAGAACAAAAATTAAAGGGGTAGAACGCTTACGCTTACCATTTTGAGAAAGAAGGTTCTTATTAGTCTAAAATGTTCACGATAACAGCAAGAACGTCACTGTTTCAATATCTCAATGTACACCAAAATACATCATTGGTTCACCAAAAACATATAACGTATTTTCGTATTGACCATATAAAGTAATGTATACTTTTTGCTTAGTTAGTGAAACGTGTTTTAGGAATGCTTTGATTATTTTTTCAATTTTTACACAATGTTATCTAAACTTTTTCAAATAACGACTTACCGTTAAAATGGCTGAGCCTAATGACAATTGCGGGAGTCTAAATTTTCATGTTTTATGCAATGTTACTGCTAATGCAAGCTCTGTGTGCAATAAGGCAGTATGTAGATTATACAAAATTTCAATACGAATTTTTAGCTTTATGTAAGTAATTGGTTGTCTTGTCCTTTAACCTATATACGCTCTCTACACGTCTTTCAAAGATAAAAACAGGTAAAAGCAGCGTTTATTTTGGCCCTCCATTCAGTTGCTATCAGGCACATCGCATTTTTGATGCCAAGCACCACTACCCTGACCACTAACTTCCTCCCTTCGTCTTCATAACAAAATTATTTTTAATCACCCCAGAAACGCCCTTTTTCAGTTCCAATTTTCAATTTAGACAATTAATTGAATGTTAATTTTATTGTTAAATACGTTTATTTCCACAAAAAAATTCTGTAATCCCACAACAGACGGTAACGCGTTTGTTTTCCGTCTGGGGGTCATGAGTTCGCGGCCAGGTCACGCCAAAGAATTTGAAAATAGTACATGCTGTTGCCCTACCTGGCGCGTGGGTATTTAGGATGATGGCCCGTTTATACATAAAGCGGGAAACCGCGCGGTTTCCCGCGCTGATTGCTCACTAAGCGATTTTTCTTATAAAAGCCGCGCGACTTGCCTAGTTTTTGCAAGCAAGCAATCAGAAGTGAGCTTTGTTAATACGTCATCAGCAAAAGCTCTGCTTCAGCAGAAACAAAGTGATTTTTACACGTGCTGATGAGATGCACAATTGTTGATAAAACTGAAATGGAATATTATAAATGGAGGAGAATCCAATACTATATTGTACTACAGGACTGTGGTGAAATGAAATGTAATGCTAGCAGGGGAATACAGTAGACTTCTCAGGTGTGCATGTGAACGTAGCTTTATCTAGCACAGACTCGTATTCTGACCTTGTGTTAGCAAAAGCCGCTAGTCACGTGCACACCTGAGCTTATAAAAAGGGAAGGTCTGCTGTAGACCCTTGTCAGTGGTCGTGTCTTTCATTGCAGCTCTGTTCACATTTCACAGGCTTGCCGCTAACTCCGTTCTTCTAGGTAAGCTGTTTGTTCCTTATTGGGGGTGTAATATGTAGTAATAAAATTGTCATTTCGCGTCTATTGTTCGGGTTTTGTTTTGGTTAAGGCGTTGAACGACTTAATTGAGACATGCCGCAAGGTGTGGGCCGCGGTGCCATCCGTCCTGCCTCCGTTAAAAGCGGACAGCAGTCCAATATGATAAAAGCTTAACTGAGTACAAAGACAGTACAAGAAACATCTTTTACAAAACAATTTTATCTGTTTATCTGTGATTCTTTCTCTGTCTTTCTCTTTAATCTCTCTCTCTCTCTCTCTCTCTCTCTCTCTCTCTCTCTCTCTCTCTCTCTCTCTCTCTCTCTCTCTCTCTCTCCATCTTTCTTTCACGTTTCGCATTTTTATAACACTAAAATGTCACGAAAAATGTACGAAGATTTTATATCACACTCATTCTGAAACGCACCCACTCGCTTCATTCATGTAACAAAACGCCTTGAATCTTGAAAATGCGTTTCGAAGATATCTGCCATTGTTAGCCCACGGCAACAAGCTTTCTCTCTTTAGCTACAACCACATTCAAAGCTTTTTCCAGTCACTGTAGTCTTCAATATTATTTCTGGGCGCTTTTCAACAAAAATCTCACAATTATTCGTCAAGAATTAAACATATTTTCACTTCCTGGTGCATAGTCACTCCAATAATGATTGCTTATAAGCTTGAAAACAGTTTTAATAACAAATTCAGCGAACAGATCTTTTGGACCCCCAAGAAAGAGGCGCCGCGAGATCTCCGCTAATGAAAACGATGCCACGCACCACTTTAGATTGCTTGCAAAAGGGCGCGTCTACATCGTGAAGCCCCGTGCACTCCCCGTAACTGAAATTCTCCAAGACTGCGTACGCCACGGGCAAAACGGTTTAATTTGTGGAGAAATTTATCGTTTCCTCGTCAGGGCTAATGATGGAGGCAGAGTTATTTGAACGCCACGACCTTAATTAACTCTTATTTTGACTGGATCAAAAAACTTTTTGTACGTGGGCGTTAAGCTGCTGTTATATACTGAGCGCACACTTATATATTATCTTACGTTGTCACAACGTTGTTCTTCCAAGTCAACAGTCTGTCAAGAGTTTGATCAAATATTATATTAATTATAAACAAAGTACTAACACTATTGTTTTCTTATTTTATGTTTTCTTTTGACTTCTTTCTTTCTGTTTTCTTTCTACTAACCGCAACATACATCTTCTCTTCATCTTCATTCTTCGTTTTTTATTTCACGGCGGCTTAACAAGGTCCATTTACAGCTACCACCATGCAGCAAATTTCAACACTTTAATATACATGTTTAAGGAGTCAGAAATTATTTTTATTTTTTTTCAATTATAGAAAAAAGTTGTTCATGCAGTTTGTTTGTCTGCTGGTGAAATAAAGTGAATTTAAATTTGAAGCGTTTGCGCAACCGTACGAACATTTTGTTGTGAGAGTGCTTTCAATTTTAATAATTTATTTACTTACTGTTCAAAATCTTACACAAACTCAACGTTAAAGAAAATGGGTTTATCATAATCTTATTATCAGCATTACGATAAACCGTCTGAAATTTCCAAACACCGACAAACAATTGGATTCGCTCCTCCCTGTCCCCTTTAATCAAAATCTTTCCCGAAATGGATTTCGTCTGAGACTGGCTACGAAATACGTGCCGCCTGGATGAATCCTGTTTTTAGTTAATGGATTTTATACGTTGGCAAATCGGCACAACCAGAAAATCCGAAAAAATCTGCTACAGAAACGTAAATTGAAAGTGCCTCTGCGGGGATATGGGGTTGTCAAGCAAGCAGGGGCGGCTCCAAGTTGAATGTGCCTCTGCGGGGATATGGGGTTGTCAAAGCAAGCAGGGGCGGCTCCAAGTTGAATGTGCCTCTGCGGGGATATGGGGTTGTCAAAGCAAGCAGGGGCGGCTCCAAGTTGAATGTGCCTCTGCGGGGGATATGGGGTTGTCAAGCAAGCAGGGGCGGCTCCAGGTTAAAGGTGCTTCTGCGGGGGATATGGGGTTGTCAAGCAAGCAGGGGCGGCTCCAGGTTGAAGGTGCTTCTGCGGGGGATATGGGGTTGTCAAGCAAGCAGGGGCGGCTCCAAGTTGAATGTGCCTCTGCGGGGATATGGGGTTGTCAAAGCAAGCAGGGGCGGCTCCAGGTTGAAGGTGCTTCTGCGGGGGATATGGGGTTGTCAAGCAAGCAGGGGCGGCTCCAGGTTGAAGGTGCTTCTGCGGGGGATATGTAGTTGTCAAAGCAAGCAGGGGCGGCTCCAGGTTAAAGGTGCCTCTGCGGGGATATGGGGTTGTCAAAGCAAGCAGGGGCGGCTCCAGGTTGAAGGTGCTTCTGCGGGGGATATGGGGTTGTCAAGCAAGCAGGGGCGGCTCCAGGTTGAAGGTGCCTCTGCGCGGGATATGGGGTTGTCAAGCAAGCAGGGGCGGCTCCAGGTTGAAGGTGCCTCTCTGCGGGATATAGGGTTGTCAAGCAAGCAGGGGCGGCTCCAGGTACGCTGACGCCTTAGGCAGCAGTATTTTTAGCCGCCTCAACAGACAATCCCTCCCCCCCAAGGTTCCCATCACACCTACAAAATAGAATGTTTCTTGTATAATATCGAAAAGAAACAAATTTTTTTTTTCAAAAATGGCTTACGTGAAAGAATTATTACCACACAAACACAAACACACATTCGCGCCACTAGTTCTTCACTGTTACATGCATTTCACCATTCGCTAGTTAGACAGACACTAGCGCCTGCATTTCGGAAATGCATTGCACAAAAAACAGGTGCTGTTCCTCTAAGAAGTATTAGTTTGTGACGAATCACAATCGTGTCTTGTTTAACTCCCACTGAACATGAAACAGATTTCCTGTTCCTAGGTTTCACTGTTTCCCCCACGGTTTCCGCTTCGTCTCATGGCACATTTGCTGAACATGAAACACACCACAGGCAGTTACTGGACCCAGATTCTATATAAGTGCCACATAACGAACAGGTGCAAGGTAGTTAACGGCCGGTGAGCCCAACTATTGACATCACAAACTAACAGAATTTTCAACAGCAAAAATATTCCACGAGCGCGTTGCACGTGTTTGTGAATGAGAAAATTGAAGTACAGGGCTACTATAAGATATTTAGTGTGTTGTACTAAAACTAGGCAAGTTTTAAGATGAAAATTCAAATTTAGCATGAGCTGTCGAACGCGCATGGTTCGTCAGAAACTAACACATCTAAACTGAAAGCTATAGCACCTGTTTTTTGTGCAATGTGTTTGGAAATTCAGGCGCTAGTACCCGTCTAACTAGCGAATGGCGAAATACCAGTAACAGCGAAGAACTAGTGGCACGAATGCGAAATTGTGTTCGTATGGTAATAATTCTTTCACGTAAGTCATTTTTGAAAAAAATAGTATGTTTCCTTTCAATATTTTTTTAGAGCAGGTTGTTTTGACCTACAGTTTAAGATTGGGTCCGGGTTTGCATTGACGATAGAGCTGGCCTTGCAAGCAACATGTTTTGGCACTGATCAAACTTAACAGGTTTTTCTTCTGAGCGAAAACTGAAATGAATCCGTCATCTCTCGCTGTCATGTCTTGTTTAACTCCCACTGAACATGAAACAGATTTCCTGTTCCCAGTGGGCTTCCGGTTTCACTGTTTCTAGCATGGCTTCCGTTTCTCGTCTCGTGTCACATTTGGTTAAATAAGTTGATTTCACTGTTTTCAAATAAAAATGTGAATTTTAAAGGAAAGAACGAGTCACTCAGTATGTCGGGTTTATTTTACTGTTATCACTTAAACTTAGAAAAATGTAACAAAGAACTTTGCAAAGAACTGCCTATAAAGCATAAATTTAAAATATACTACCTCTTAACAGAAATTTTCAGGCTTGGCGGTTGCCGCCATTCACTTGATAATTATGACGTAACTGGAAGTCTTCGTGAATTTTCGTAAGCGAATCGTGAGTTCCCGTAAGCGCGCGCTGTTTAAACTAATTCAAACTTCTGTAGCTTACCTCTGCAGCAAGAATGGACATTGAAAATGGGAGCGTCCAAGCATGAAGTGATCGCGACTTTAAATTGATTTTACTCATTACACGAGGCGCTTATTGCAGTTTTATTACTAAATCCTTCTAACAGAAATAAGCTTAACTTTCCAGAAGACTTGACCTTTTCTTTACGCTAAAGCATACGCAGAAAATAAACAATTCTGTAGTTCTATGACACAGGTGTTGTATACTAGCGTCCTTGACGACAATATGTGACCTTGATGACAATGATGAAAGTGACTGCAGAATGACGTAAAAACGCTAATGAACTTTTTTATTAAATAACAAGAAAAGACTTTTCATGGATTATTTCCGTCTTGAAATTTTGTATCGCTTACATGCTGTCTTATTGCATGCAGAGATTGCGTTAGCAGTAACGCTGTATAGAACTTGTAAACTTAAAGCTTCCGTTAGGTGCAGGCATTCTAAAACACGGGGTAAAATAATCCGAGCATGCGCAGAACACTCTTCAGTAACTAAGCACAAGCATAAATTACTTTATATTGTCAATAAGGTCAATAATGAATCAGTGGTGCACGCTGGGAAGGTGAGTCAGTGACGTGCTACCAGGCGGCGCGAATATTTTAAATTTTTCGGATTTTTCTTTTACGGCTATCTTTCAAAACTAACCAATAACAGTAGACAGTAGTAACATAACTATATGAGAGGCCCGGATGAAATGTAAAATTTCATTGATAAAATGGAATGGCGCAAAATAAATTTTTGCAGTATCAAATCCTGCTGCTTCTACGAATCGTGTTTAATTAATAGTTCAGAAAATCTCTATCTACAGAATAGTCAGTGATTAAAGTTTTGGCACAAATATGACACGTTACTGCATTGTAGGATTAGCGATGCTCTTTAACACGTAACGATGAGTAAATCAGGCCTGCTTTTTCGGGTCGCCTCGTATCTCAAATGGTGGAGTTGCTACAAATTCAAATCCAGTTGAAATTCCCTTAGTGACAAACAACAACCCACAGTCTCTTTCTTCAACTAGCTGTACATCAGTAATTAATCTGCTCAGCTAAGATTTCTAAAGTTTATCGAATGCCGTAATTAATGAGAACAGTGAAGAAGAAGCTTCGTTAAAATCGCACTATTAGCAAAATCAAATTATCCACAAACTATGAAATTATTGAACGTTTCCGTTTATTCAGCAAGAAACAGGCGCAGGGACGTATCAAAAAATCGGGTGCAGGGGCTTATCAAGAAATAGCGACGCCCTAAGCTGATACTTCAGTCCCGCCCATCTCTATTGTGGATTCATGATTGCCTATATACGAGGTGAGAAACACAATTACTTGTGGTGTGTTAGCGTACTACATATCCGGTTATTTGTTAATTACATTTATTTACATACCCTTATTTACATGCAGGCTGCTCAACTGCTTGTGGTGTACTAAGTTTATGCCATAATTACACCTATAGTTACACAAAAGTGTGCAAAAAGTGTGCGTCTTATACAAAGCGGACTCAGTAACTGCTTGTGGTCTACTACCTTTTATGCAATAATTACACCTGTAGTTACACAAAAGTGTGCAAAAAGTGTGCTTCTTATATAAAGTAGACTCAGTAACTGCTTGTGACTTTTTGTTATAAAATGCGCGCTTTATATGAATTTGAAAGCATACACATTTTGCGAAGAGAATAATTTTTTTTCACACTGGGTCTTCTAAAATTTGGCGGCCTAGTTAGCCTGTTGATAAATTCGCCTCTGATCAGGTGATTATTAATGAGGATAAGATAATTGGTGGTTCTTCTGTCATGCCACTGTTGGCATGGACTACTGCTGCAGCTATAAATGACCGGGTGAACCGCTTTGATTCTTGCCCAGAACCGTTTCATTCGCCGTGCCGATTCGGGCTGTTTACCTCGTAGGAGGACATACACGTATCAGAACATCAGAACACGTGTTCAGATACGTCTGCTGATGTGGTAGTTCACCCTAGAGGCATAGCC